>VUQH01045335.1:4555-20832 GCA_015106775.1 Etroplus canarensis | reverse complement strand
TTTTGCTTGAAAGGCAAATGCTCAAACCACTATGCTATCAGGGATACTACTGTAGTTTGTGTTGTCAAAGTATTTAACAAAAATGGTGCAGTGGTTAGCACTGTTGCCTCACAGTGAGAAGGTTCTGGGTTCAAATGCATGTTCTCCCTGGGTCTATGTGGATTCTGTCCATTTATGCCTCCATGCTCAAGTAGTCAACTAAAAGTAAATGAGAAAGAAAATAGTTAACTGAAATAACAATGAATCATTTGGGGAAAAAAATAGTAACTGAAACAATGTCATGATCTTAAGAAACTAACTAAAATAGAATAAAAATATACAGGAAATTACCTAAGTTTTAGACTTTGTTGATTCTTGGTCAAATTTGGTCAGTCTGATGAGGCTTTGGTGCATATGTTTATTGAGACTCAGGGTGTCTACATGATTGTGCCTTCACAAAGTATTCTGTTTGCATTGTAATTTCTAGTCTGAGCATCTTAAATTTTCCACTGACAAATGCCATCCATATTAAAATAATCAAGAAAACTAAGCCTAGCACCGAAACTAATAAATGCTGAATCTGACTTGAAATACTTACTACTTTGGTTCCAGTAAAAGTCCTTTTGGATAAAGTTGTGGATAAGAACATGATCTAACTGCATTAGGCCTGTTCAGGAAAAAAAATGAGACCACTGATTATGTTAACAGAGTTGTTTCCTTTGATCCATAGAGTGTATATAAAGATGGATAAATAAATGTAAACTAAAAATACAAGGGTGCTTTTTTCCATCCACCTGTTTGTCATTCCAGGCATTAGGCACAGGACTAAGAAGGACATTGAAGTATAAGTTTAGCTTTACCAATAAGACTTTGCAATTTTTTAAAAATGCCTAGGGTTAAGGTTGAAGTTATCTCAATGATGACTTAGATTTATGACTATCAATGTTATTTTTTTTTTCTTTTTTGCATTTTTTCTGTTTTCCACTTGCTTTGATTGTTTAATTTGTGTTTATTAACCCTTGAACATTAATGCTGGAAACTGTAAGTGTAGTGGGGTTAGTCATGTCGACAATTTGCTTTGCATCTTTTCATTCATTTTTTTAAATTTTATCTGAGTGTGGGGGGTTTCATTTGCATATCTATTTTGAAATGGAACCTAATGAGATAGAGCAATAATTCTCTATGCAAATAAAACCAGAAAAGTCACACTTACATATGCTTTCAACGTGCCCCAGAGTCCTCTTTCCTTCCACGGGTTTTCAGAGATCAAGTAAATGGTGCACACGCAACAAATACATTATGATCTAGAAGCTGATGCCTTTTCAACCTGATTAGCCGTTCACAGCACTTCCTACATTAGAATATACATCATCACATTGTCAGGATGAACTATCAGGCAGTTTTCATGTGTGTCACTCACTGCTGCAACAGGAAGTGATGTCATTCCTATGGGAATTATAGTTTGAATTATAGGCCTTTCACAGCTCCACTTCTGCCATTGAAAATTGCACTTTTTAGCTATTTATTTAGTTACTATGAACTTATTACATAAATATTATTAAAATTTGGAATATACAGGTTGTATTGGTGTATAGCAAGTTGTAATTCTCCAAAAAATGGCCCTACAGCATGTAAAAGAGAAGTTCTGGCAGACTTGTTATACAGTATTTCATGAAGCGTTAACTATTGCTTAATTTAGTGTTTCTACTTTTTGTAAACAGTTTTTAAAAGGTGCTACATTATTATTAAGTGATGATACACTGTGATACAGTCTATTTTTTGAACGCTTTGAATGAGCACCTCAAGGGAAATTCCTCTTTGTATGTAGGTATAGACTTAAGAAAGAGGCTAATGAAATATATCAAGAAGCATCAGTGGTGATGCTTAAAGGAAGATTTTGCTTGAGGTGAACTACCCTTCAGCACACAAGCAAGTGACTGCCATGATACTAGTATTATAGAGCTGGTGCACTGATCTAATAGAGCAACAACCTAGCTTCACAAGACCCAGGAGGACTTCAGTGTCCCTGCCATGACTAGAGGCCGACACCAAGCGGACGTCAGCACTCCACATGCGTCAGAGCATGAAACAGTCACTGACTGCTCTGGGCACAAGGATGTACCAAGGGGCTCAGTCACACATTTGGCTGTATGGTGAATGCCTCCTAAAGATACTGTAAATATTTGAGGATGAGAAATATACTATGTTTGAGGATTTAGCTCTTCTATCCTCTTTGATTCCTCATGCGAATCTCTTTGGAATAACCTGCAGGAGAATGAGGCATCAGGAGCTTCAGCATAAATATATAAATTCATCACAGCTTATGTTTAATGGAGCTCCCACACAGACTCTGCTGATCCCTCTGGACTTTGGGGTGAAACCACAAGCTTCACTCTTATTACCATCAGAGGCAAATTTGATGTCAGGAGTTTAATCACGTCAGTTTGCATCAACATCCTCTGGTGAATAAAATAAGCCTCCTGCAAATTAGGTGGTCAGTTTTTATTTTAACCCATTAGAACATGCAGCAATGTATAATCTGTTTTTAAGCTATTCAAATACTTTTTTTTTTTTGTCTTAGGAAGAGTCAAGATGGAAATGCATAAGGGCAAGCTCAGAGATGCAGTTGTGAACTAAATCCAAAATTACACTGATTCACCCGAGGGAGGAAACTGCAATTACAGGTCAAAAAGGGGGCGAGTCTTGGTGGAGTGCAGCATGTTTACTGCTGCTGTGGTCGGAGAAAGCCTGTAGGCATTTATTGGTTTGCTAGAGAGTTGTCATGTGAAGAGAAATTCAGGCCAGACACAATCAGATCAGAGAAAGTAGCTTTTTCTGTCAAACTGGGGAAGGTGAAGCAGAAAGAAAGAAATTGAGTGGCTCATATACTCCAAGTAATCTCATTTTTATGACAGTTGGTGATGGCAACAGAAACACTTGTGAGACCATTGATGAGGATGAGTGGGTTTTTATTACAAGTGTAATAAAAACAAGATGTGTTCCTTTTTTTTTCCTTATATCAATCTGAAAGACATTTGAACAACTTTTTGTAAACAGTTCTGGACTTTACATCCTAAAATCCACTGACCACTATCCCAAGGAAAACAACTGTGTTTCTTTGGTCAATAAAGCTCAGCAGGAGAATTCCTAGAGGTCTGCATTTTGTGCAATAATCACATTTGCATGATTTGCAGCTGCTGTGCTAATTGGTTTGGTAGGTGTCACTGAGGAGTTACAGCAGGCAACATTCAAGATAAAACAGGAAAAAGCCTAAATACAATAACATTCTAATTTATACCACAAGGGGTCATTGTCTTCTTAACCCTCTGGAGCCGCCGGGCACAACTGCACAGCCACACCACATAACCAAACTCTTGCATTTATACACAGCTCCTGCTAGCACAATGGTCATGTGATTTGGACGAGGTGCAGCCCCCACCCCCCATGTCCAAATCACATGATAAATGCACTCAAAGCAAGAATTTGGTCCCTTGATGTGGATGCCACAGGTGGCTGTCGACTCCAGAGGTTGAATGAGACAGCTTGTTTTGGTTAGCAGCAAGCAGCAACATCCTAAGTGCCAACTGCTACAGTTCCTCCAGTGGCCACTTGAGGACGACTACTGGGGTAGTCGTCTGACCAAAATTGAGTTAGCATTCACAGATTTAACTTAACTTAACTGATAACTTAACTCTCAACCCTCTAGCCCAGTGGTCCTACTGTGAGGCTTGGAGCCACTGCAGGTGGGGACAAACAGGTGAATAGATATGGTTTTTATATGAAAAAGAAATGAGAAAATGTTTGCTGATACTATTATGCTAATGATATATACCTTTATTTGAGTGAAATTTTAGATGAATCAGCGTGGCGGGGCGGTGGTTAGCACTGTCACCTCAAAGAGAGTGGGCTTGGGTTTGAACCTACCAGCAAGCTAGCCTGGACCCTTCTGTGTGGAGTTTGTACAATGCCTATGAAAAGTATGCACCCCCTTTCACCCTTTTATGGCTTTAATAAATTATATCATGGTTAATATAATTTGGATTTTTTTTAGAAGAATTTGCAAGAAAAGCCTCTTTCGTATGGTATGTGTATATATATATGTATATATATATGTATATATATATATATATCACATGATATTCAGTAATTGAAAAGCTGCTCTATTGGGTTGAGATCAGGTGATTGACCTGGTCACTGAAGAATATCCCATTTTTACCTTGAGAAACTCTAGTGTTGGTAAAGTTCTGATCCTATATTTTGCAGCATATTTCAGGATATTATCTTTGTGCACTCTGAAGTGCCGTCAGATCTGTTTTTGAACATTTGCCTGAATCTGAACAGAGTTTAGCCCTGTACACTTTAGAATTCATCTTGTTACTGCCATCAGCAGTCACATTACAGTATCAATAAACACAATTGACCAAGTTCCACTGGCAGCCATACATGCACATGTTATAACATTACCTCCAACATGTTTGACGGATGATGTGGTATGCTTTGGATCATGAGCAGTTCCTTTCCATCTCCATCCTTTTCTCTTCCCATCATTCTGGCACAAGTTCAACTTAGTTTCATCTGACCAAAGATGATCCTCCCATCTTTGTTTCTTTGAGGTTGAAGGTTCATGCAGTCCTGCTTTTTCCTGTGATGTAGAATATGTACGGTTCTCCATGTTTGTGATCGAATTAGAGAGAAAAAAAAAGAGAATTTTCTCAACTTCTTTTTTTCTGTAAGACAGCTTCAGTGCATCATAGTAAATATTTGACTATAGAATTTAAAATAATGTTTTATGCAGTGAAAGCTGTTCATTTCTCAATGAATGCAAAACAACAAATTTGGAAGCTTTTCCAAATTGATTCATAGTCATGTACCACACAGAGGTTTGGAGGTTTGGTCCACTGCCTACTATTCCCTAACTCTTTTATTTTGCAAACTGCAAATACAGGATGTGTGAGGCACTGTTATTTACTTGCACAACCCAGTAAAGTTAAGCATATTTGCAGTGGTAACCACTCTATATCTTATTAGGTCCACTAACTGCCATTAAATGTTGTGCTTCAGTGCAGCCACTATATTATTACAGGGCAGTTATGTCTGCTAATGGGTGTTTATAAAGGCAGGAGGTCTGTGCACATTAAAATCATTATAACTCAGTGAATTTTCTGCTAGTTTGCTAGAGTGTTTTTTTTTTTTCTGTTTATCTATGGTAGTACTTTACACATTTGCCTTACAAGAAAAACATCTCTGTTTGATTCCAGGTGGGGGCACAAGTTCTTCTCATAATGGAGGGTTGCTTCAGGAAGGGCATCTGGCATGCAGATACACTACCAGTCAAAAGTTTGGACACACCTTCTTATTTAATGGTTTCTCTTTATTTTCATGACTATTTACATTGTAGATTCTCAATGAAGCCATCAAAACTACAAATGAACACATATGGAATGATGTAGTGAAGAAAAGTGTGAAATAACTCAAAACATGTTTTAGATCTTAGATACTTCAAAATAGCCACCCTTTGCTTTGATTACTGCTTTGCACACTCTTGGCATTCTCTCCATGAGCTTCATGGGGTAGTCGTCTGAAATGGTTTTCACTTCACAGGTGTGTCTTGTCAGGGTTCATTTGTGGAATTTCTTGCCTTAATGGGGTTGGGACCATCAGTTGTGTTGGGCAGAAGTCAGGTTGGTACACAGCTGACAGCCCTATTTGACAACTGGTTCTTGCCATAATGTGAATTCAAACAATCAGCTAAATAAAGAGAAACGACAGGCCATCGTTACTTTAGGAAATGAAGGTCAGTCAGTCCGGAAAATTGCAAAAACTCTGAATGTGTCCCCAAGTGTAGCTGTAAAAACCATTAAGTGCTACGAAGAAACTGGCTCAAATGAGGACCACCCCAGGAAAGGAAGACCAAGAGTCACCTCTGCTGCTGACGATAAATTCATCCGAGTCACCAGCCTCAGAAGTCGCAAGTTAACAGCACCTCAGATCAGAGCCAAGTTAAATGCCACACAGGGTTCTAGCAGCAGACACATCTCTACATCAACTGTTCAGAGGAGACTGTGTGAATCAGGCCTTTATGGTCAAATAGCTGCTAAAAAAAACACTACTGAGGAAAAGCAACAAGCAGAACAGATTTGTTTGGGCCAAGAAACACAAGGAATGGACATTAGACCAGTGAAAATCTGTACTTTGGTCTGATGAGTCCAAATTTGAGGTCTTTGGTTCCTCCCGCCGTGTCTTTGTGTGACGCAGAAAAGTTGAACGGATGGTCTCTACATGCATGGTTCCCACCATGAAGCATGGAGGAGGAGGTGTGATGGGGGTGGGGGTGCTTTGCTGGTGACACTCAAAACTGAAGGCACTCTGACCCAACATGGCTACCACAGCATCCTGCGGGGACATGCCACCCCATCCGGTTTGCATTTAGTTGGACCATCATGTTGTTTTCAACAGGACAATGACCCCAAACACACCTCCAGGCTGTGTAAAGGCTATTTAACCAAGAAGAAGAGTGATAGAGTGCTGCAACAGATGACCTGGCCTCCACAGTCACCTGATCTAAACCCAATCGAGATGGTTTGGGATGAGATGGACCGCAGAGTGAAGGCAAAAGGGCCAACATCAGCATCTCTTGGAACTCCTTCAAGACTGCTGGAAAATCATTTCAGGTGTCTACCTCATGAAGCTCATGGAGAGAGTGCCAAGAGTGTGCAAAGCAGTAATCAAAGCAAAGGTTGGCTATTTTGAAGACTCTAGAATATAAAACATGTTTTGAGTTATTTCACACTTTTTTCTTCACTACATAATTCCATATGTGTTCATTCATAGGTTTGATGGCTTCAGTAAGAATCTACAATGTAAATAGTCATGAAGTGTAAACCACTACAGTATGGAGCCATGGAATTAACTTTAATCTAATAATGATTTTGGAGAGATAAATATTAAGTCACCTACATTTGAACACACATTTATGTGAATAAAGATATAAGCACGCAAACATGGAAAACAGTTCCTGTTTCCTTTTTCATCATTTCACAATTTTTTCAAAAGAAGACACAATCAGTCAGCAGTGCTGACACCAGGGGCCTGTAATATGAATACGAAATACATCAGTCTATTCTGAGAAATAGTAATCAGTTTCAAAAATCTACATTTCTGACATCTAGAAATTTCACCTACTTATATTTTTTCTTAAACTGGTGAACAGTCTTTACTCAGTACAAAATGCTTACAGTGAAAGCATTAATGTCATCAAAGAGTCATTTTTCTCAACTTTTATATCTAGCTTGAAATTTTAATGCAGATTGTGAAACTGAGCCTGATTATGTCCTTTGAATGCTGAAAGGCTCCAAGTGCACAACACATTCAAAAAAGGAAATAATACAATTACTAGAGAAAATTATTTCTCTGTGGTAGATTCCTTTTTCTTTACAAAATCACACATTTACTTCAAGTGTTTCATTGGTGGTCTGTACAATCATGCAACAACAAACTCCTTTTGATGTAAAAGCCAGAGCTGGCTCTCTCTTGCCATCAAAAACACAGGCAAGGAGAAGTGTAGCTTAATTAACTACAACCAAAAATAGGAAGAAGGGGAGTAGACACTTTCATTTTCCGGCTCTGCGTTGAATGAGGAATGGCTTTTATCAACACCTTCTTGTGAAAAACATAAAAAGCATGGGATGTAGGTCACACTTGGTGAAGGGTAAAGTAAGCCCAAGGGCATTTTGAAGTTGGCACTGGGAATAAAATCAGACCCTCTTCAGCTCTGTCAGAAACACTGACCCCTTTGTGTCACTACAAAAAAGAGAGAAGAGGTAGAGAAGGCATGACTGCAATGAATCAAGCTTTTAGCACACAATAAGACTCATGCAAAAGCTGACCTGAGGACTTTGGTCTTTAAAGAAGTTTTTCAGAGGAGCAGATAACACCTGGGGATAGTAGAAAGGGGAAAGGAGAAAGAGACGTGATGAATGGATATGCAAGGATGGACAAGAACAGAAAGGTTTTGGAGAGTGTAGGGGGCGAGATGGGTGGAAGGATAGGAGAGTGTGCTTGAAGGTAAGGTGGGGACTTTGATTTTTGTAAGAGCCAGAGACAGCTGGCTCTGAATACTCTGTCAGCAAACTGTCTAATCCTGGAGGTGGGGGCCTGAGATTGAACCAAGACAGACAGAACCTGCGAACGGAGCTGGACTGGCAGGTGTGGGGATTTCACTGAGCAACTCCTGACATGCCTACCCTCTCCTTAAAGTTTATTTAAGGTTTTAAAGTTGCTGAATTCATTCTGTCCAAAGATATTCACTGTCCTCCAGAGATATGTGTGGTACACCTGGTCTTCCTCTATTGTGCTACCATTTGGTTGATGGTTGTTTTTCTACCTAAAGTTATCTCCAGAGCTGCTAGTCTGGCTACACAGCCTTAGTCTTTTTGCCCTCCTACCTCTACAAATAACATCTTCCTCTATAGAAAGAGGAAGAAATTGGAGGCACTTTTCAAACAATCTCTAACCAACAAGAGAAAAATAACTGCTCCCTCAAATGTCATATTTGGGTGCCCTAGTAAATGCTGCACTTAAGGATAGAGGAACGTTTCTTTCAATAAATGACTTTAATCAACAATTTGACTTAAGTGTCTTGCTGTGTTGCCATTTTCATTTAATTTAGAACAAATCAGTGAAATCATCATTTCCGTAATTCCAAATGTAAAAGAGCAACCTGGGACAAGTCTGACATTAGAACACTAAAGTGAAAGGCCTCCAGTATCACTGGCATAATGACAGCTACACTTTATTGATTACTGGGAGTTGCCAACTATGAAACCACTCTGCCAAATGTAGCTTATTGTAGGTTTTGAGTTCAGTTTTTGGGGCTGCTTTCACGTTGTAGCACATTTGTCAGAGGGTTTAGATGCTGCGGATAAAGAATGCCCTGGAACGCATTCTGTATTGACAGTGCAGTTAATTAATATCTGGCAACCTGAAAGAAGAGCCAGCAATCTCGCTCTGCTGGAACAGTGCTATAGTGGCGGTGGTGGTGGTGCAAGCTGCATGTTGGAGTTAGATAAAGTTCTGAAAACTTTATTTAATAAATAAATAAAAAAATAAAACTCTAAGGACACTAAGCATATGATAACAAAAGATGATTTGAAATACATTTTAAGATCTTTTTAGGTATGGCAGTCCTGTATAGTGTAACGTGTTACACATTTGCTTTAAACATGAAAGATCCACAGTTTATAAAAAAAACTTTTTTTGTGTTTTTATAAAAAAACAAAAACTAATACATTGGTGATAGGCAAGCTCTTTCCTGTTTGTGCTTTACAAATGAAAAAATGGATGCCAGTTTCAAAGTGTTTTTGACAAGTGTGATTACCCTACAAAAGGTCACCATTACCTATATAATAAAGATTGTGGAATCAAATTCTAGAAATTCTTCCACAGAGTTATTCCAAAATTACCAAGGTAAATAAAGCCTACAACTGCTATGTCAGGTAGCATTAGCTTAGCTACCACTGATACCAAGTAAACAGATTAAAGTGTGGTAAGCTGTTACTGTTTTATACATCTAATATAAACTATAACATATCATAATGAAGGTATGGTGTATAAAAACTGTTCATTCTATAAGTTGGTAAAAGTTTCCTGCTTATGCTTCTTTCTGTGGTGGCAGTAGTTTCTTCACTTACTCTGAAAGTTACAGTGACATTATTCTGAAAAGTGATGTAACAGCATAAGTACGGCTTGCCTGTAATGAATTTGTTATTGTGTGCAGATATCACTGGAAGCAGAAAGTGCAAACTTGACAGCGTGATATCGCAACTTTCAATGGGCCAGCAGGAGATAGACTGATATTTATTCAGTTCAGTTCGGTTCATTTTTATTTACATAGCGTCAATTCAAAACAAAAGTCACTTCAAGGCCCTTTATGTCATGATTCAAACTAAGAGGACTCAAGAGACAGAACACAGTCATGAAAGATTCATTTTATTTTAATGAGAGATAGGGTTTAAAAGGGTTAGAAATATGCAAAGGCGTTGTTATGGCTGTCCACAGGTTACAATGGGCTGTGTGAGGTTGAGTCCTAAGAGTTCCAGGTTCTTTAGAGTTCCAGTGAGATGCTCTATATTTCCAGACTGATAGTGGTAACTTGAATTCCAGGATGGGAGTTGGTCAGGCAAGTTTCTTGAGGGGGGTCTTGACCAATGCATGTAAGGCTCACTACAAAAGACAGCAGAGATGCACAGGTAAGCATTTGCGGAAGCTTGATGGGCAAATCAACAGAAAGAAAAAGGGGGCTTGTCTTACAACACGTAGTAGAGCTAACGCTACGGTAATGGATCAGGGATGGAACCATCCTTAAATACTGTATAGACTGAGAATGAGCCACATGTGTGCCTTTCATCCTGCTTTCAGGCATGACCACACAAGTGGGTCAGAACCAATTAGTGCACAACACCCAATCCCAATGGAGTAGAAACAGAGAGAGCTTAAGGAGAGATAAAGAGAGAGAAGGCAGGTCAGCACCTGAAGGACATGGGACCATGATACTTTATACTGTAAGGTATAAAATTTTAGAGTATGTGTTCATCCTTTCATACACCATCTCCCATTTTAGTGGTGCAGTAAAACTGTTTCAAGGAAAAAGACTTGGGATATTGTCACGTTTTGGGCAACTGATGATGTAGCCTTATCTTCAGTCACAAAGTGTCAGCTGCAGACATGAGTGATGCCTTTTTCTAATGATGAAATTCAACCCCGTCTCTCCTCTGATTACCTGTATCCATTTCTTGCTCTTGATTCTGTCAACCCGGAATGAATGAAAAGAAAAGTAGGTAGTAGGTAGTATTTTTTGGGTACAGCAACAGCCCGGGACACTACAAAAACTTTGTGTTTTAGACTCTACCATTTGTTCCGTATCTTTATGATATGGTCTCTATGACAACAAGTTCCCATCATTGACTCATTTCTGCTGGAAAAATGTGGAAGTGTGAAAAAAGGTCTACTGAGAGGAGACAGAAGCCCAGCCTTGGTCACAAGCCAGTGTATTTCTAGTGCTGGTCCCAAGCCCCTATAAATTGAACGGTTGTGTCAGCAAGGGCATCCAGAGTAAAATCTCATCCACTGTGGAGACCTCTCGGGGGAAAATTGAGAAGATCAAAGTACCTTAGAAATGTTAAGTCTTTTTCTTAGTATATTCAGTGCTGTAATACACAAATGAAAGCACAGACTATATATAAAAGATGTACTAAAATAGTCAGTCATCTGAACTCCATAAATGCTACATAGTAACAAGAATGCACATCTCACAATAAAAGTGAGTCTTTGTTTTAAAAAAAATGAATCAAAACTCAGATATATTAAAAACAGATCAAAAACTAAGGGACTGCACAAAATCCTGGGACTATGATAATCTGTAGATGCAAAAACTGTGCTTTGGATCAGGCTGTCCACATTTTTTTTGAAAGCTGTAAAGTTGGGCATTTTAACATGGAAAGCTATGAGGACTCATCCTCAAGAGGCCAGTATAGGAAGTGCAGTTTTTAGCTCTCCAAACTGGCTTAATTCTTTAGCTGAGGAGTGTAAAATATTTAGTCAAATAAATGCAAATAATTATTTTCAAATTTTATACACATTTAATGAACTTAGCTTTGTCTAAATCTGTGTAAAGAATGAAAAAGCAGTTTTCTCAGTTCTTGTTGGCTTTGTTGAGTCCAGATAAAGCATAATCACCAGTCAGAGGAAAAAAAAGAGTGAATCAATATTAATAATTCAACCCAGTCATTCAATATCTATATCAACTTACCTTGTATGTTAGAAGGACTCCGCAGTCTCTGTCAGCTGGGGGACACACTGTGAATAGGTGGCCAGTGTTTGACAAGGGTAATGCATATAAATAGAAACCAGTCAAATTGGGGCAATTGACTCAGACTGGCCTCTACATTAGCTAAAACACAAGGAATTGCTTTGTCATTATTTGTAAAGGTATAAATAAAAAACAAATGTCACTAGAATGCTTTTGATAATGTAGTCATGATAAATCTCTCATAAGTAAATAAGACTTGTTTTAGTTGTCCTTTTTGAGAACTTTTATATCACAATTATTATAATACAATTGCAGATTTTCAATTAAATTGCTTGATGTATTTTACAAAATTCTGTGGTGGTTCTACTTCATGTTTTCATTTTGAAATATCATGTATTCACAACAAAGTCACATTTTCCCTGGGGAGGCATGGACAGTACCTAACACACTATGCAGCCAAGGATGATGAAACAAGCGACAAGCATTGCACTGACAATTGTTAAGTAACAATACTGAATTATGGCTTTTTTCTTTGAATAATGCCATGTCTTATGATCAAATGACATTACATAGCCCAGTCACCAGTCCCTAGATATTGTCCATCATTCGGAAAGGAATCAGATAATAGTTTTCACAGCTGTCACAAGGAACATGATGGGGAGAAAAGGTTACAAAAAGAGCACAATTTCAGACCAGTCGATTAAGAAGCTCCATCCTCCCTCTTCACAGAGGCTGTTGCAATTGTCCTTATGTTTATGTTTACTGATATCATTTGCCAGCCAAGTGATAATTCTCCAACTTGCAGCAGTTAAAAACGGGAAACAAGGTTCCACCATGAAGCAAACTTGCACATCTGTCTGTGATGAATGTCCTCACACGCGTTTTGAACATTATGGACATCAGTGCCCCTAATGAGAAAGCTTATCACCTAAACCTCTGAGCACCAAGTCACATTTGGAGGATTATAACAGGAGCAGATGAAGCAAAAGTTTTGGCTTATCATGAGCTGCTGCCAAGCAGTAAAACACTGTCATTAAGCAGTAATTTCACACAGATACCGTTGCTGAAAAAGGGTAGCTGTCTATACTCTACGCTGTGCAAATTACTCTTTTGCACTGGTAAAATATTGTGCATGTTTGTCTGGGCTCTAGTCATCTGTGCATAAATAGGCATAATGAATGTTCTGGACTGCTTTGTCTAAAGAGACGTCGAAGCTGCAAGACTGAATTTTTTGTGTGTCATATTGAATTTGTGTGCCTGACTTGCTGCCATGTGTCGTGTCTGTGCTGTTAAAAATATCAGGCTTAATCTGATATGCTCTTGTTCAGCTGTGCTGACCAGGTTAGTTCTGGCTGTTGTTGTGTGCTGTGCGCAGCGGGGTCTGGTAGCTACAAGACTGACATTCACTATGCAGTTATATTAAATATGACATTACAAAATATGTACAATCCAAAATAATTATATGAAGTTATTCCCACAACACACGTGTGCACAAACCCACCAACACGAACATCACTTCCAACTTCAGTGCATTTCCGACAACTCTGAACTCATATCACGCTTTATCCTCCTCTCTGTGGTTAATGTGATCAACTGGACATCATTTGGCGACCTAAGGATTTGCCTCCTGCTGGCCAAAAAGAGCCCCATCTTATACTGTACATATTCTGCATGTAAAAACCTCAATTGCTTTTATGCAAAGTTTAAACTTTTTACATATATTTACACTAGAAACTACTGTAGTTTTAACCCAAAAACTCTTTTAAAAAAATCAGCCATCATTCTAACCTTTCTGTTGATATCAGGTTGGTTATTACTATAGAAAAAAGGGATCAACGCTGCTTTATAGCCAAATCCTATAAAGCTCAGTGTTGATGACAGTCCATTTTCTTCCACAGAAACACCATTAACTGTTGTGAAAGTGATCCTGACTCCCACTTATAATCCAGTTGAGAATCTCCAGTTAACCTAACCAGCATGTGTTTGGGAGGAAGCCTGAGCAATCAGAGAGAACCCATGCAAGTACGGGCAGAACATGCAAACTCCACACAGATGGGCCCAAGCTGGCTGGCTGGTGGATTCTAATCCAGATCCTCTCACTGTGAGGTGACGGTGCTAACCATTGGACTACCATACTGCCCTTTTCTGCAACCTACAGTTGCAACAGTAAAGTTAGGTCATTCAGGTCAAATGAGGCAATGGGCAAAAAACTTAACTGAATTATTTGGTTTTCTTATTATTCAATTTTGGACTTTTATTTGATCTCTGTACCATTAAACCTTCAAATAAAAGCATCATTAGATAATAATGTAAAAGTGCCAGCGTATTGTGTTCATTGTTTAAAATATTTTTTTGTACAAACATGTATCCTGCACTGGACAAAGCTAAACCTTCCCTGAATGTGCAGAAAATCAGTGCAAGAGTTCAGATTTAAACATGCCATGCTTTCACATGGATGACAAGCAATTTTAAATGAAGCGCGATCCCAGTGTATTTGAATCCAATGTACTGTACTGCACCAAGGCCACCTTCTGGTTTCAGCAGAGTTTATAGAAAGACTATGAGGAACATACTGCTTTTTGTCTTTTCATTATTGTGAATTCCATGCGCCTGCTTGTTAGAAGAGCAACACAGAAAGACTGTCATAACGTAAACTGCAAACTTAGTGGGTGGCCTGGATTTTGGTCTCATATCCTAAAAGAATGCAAATTATAAGAGAAGTGATCTTAAGTCTGACTTCTGTCACCTCCTGCTGGTCTTTCTGTCCTACATTAGCGTATCTGTCATTGAAGCAAAGATCTCTGTAGACTTTTAGGTTGTGTGGAACTGGCACAACCTTGCTAATTTTCCTGCATGGTCAGCGTATTTGCCTGTACAGGTGAGAGGAGTGGGCCAGGCTGATGACAACAGAGAATGAGAGCCAGGGAAACTCCGTCTGGCTCCGCAGGCAACGAGCTACTGGAGCCCTGCAGAGTTCAATCAATGGCATGTGCACGGCAATCTGTTCACAGCATTTGTGCCTAAAAACTGCTGTTCTCTTAATAGAAAACTACCTGGTGTTGTAATGTCAGGGACCTACGATGCTTGAAAAAATTGCTGGTCTTTGTGGCTTACCTCTATGAATTTGGCTGGAGTATTAATATAATATTAGAATATTCACTGACAATACTCACAAAATGGAACATGAGTAGAGTTAATGATATCATCACAGTCTTATATAACATGTACATCCAGTCCATAAATCTATCTTAGAAGACTTAGAAAACTCTTTTCACTGTGGTGTTGAAGTGTATTTTCAAGTTTCCACAAGTTATCAAATTTCGCTGACATGTGAAAATTTCCCAGCCTTGATGGATAACAAGCCAGTGTAGTCTTAGTGCCAATCCCAAGACTGAGAAGGGTTATGTCTGCAGAGAAATCTGGAATAAAATCTGTGAGTAAACTCTGCCAAATCAACTAGTAGCTACATCTACTCTGGTGATCCCTTGAGAAAAGAAGAGGGCAGATGAAAGCACCCACTATTGTAAAGTATTTTTTAGCACTTTCTAGATTTTTAAAATCTTTTTTTAACATGGGTGTTGTTCAGTGCAGCGGACAATCAACAGAGAAAGCCATACAAACAGAAAACCTCCCATCATTCATGAAAACCCATTCTCATTCCAACGTGGCAAATGCTGCTGTTTTGCCAAAATCACTGGCGTGTGACTTTTGTGTGATGACAATAAGTGCAGTGTCCATGGCTGAATAATTAACCCAATGCTGAGGTGCCAAAAAATGCAGTTTCTGGAATAGCCACTCTCCAAAAGTGACACGGTCTCCATAGACTCTCATGTTAAAAATCATTCACCCATATAGATACTGTTTAAGGCTTAAAATCAGGGATGTGTCTCCTTTCATTGAGAGGCAGCCACCTGTCTGCCAGGCTTCACCTGAGCTAAATGAATTTACTGAACTGGACCTCCAGTCCTTGTGCTGAAAGTATATTGTAATTAGTATTTAACTAACTAAAAAGTCTATGCTTTACTTTTGGTGAGTTAAATTCTGTTATGTTATGCTCTCGTACTTTGTACTTTGGACAAATTTCTATCTATCTATCTATCTATCTATCTATCTATCTATCTATCTATCTATCTATCTATCTATCTATCTATCTATCTGACAAATACAGAGTTATTTATCCATCCATCCATCCATTTATGCTGTTAATCTGAGTTCAGATCACAGAGGCAGCAGTTTAAACAGAGACACCCAAACCTCTTCTAGAGGGACACCAGGGTGGTCCCAAGCCAGCTGAGGAATATATTCTCTCCAACCCACCCCTCCTTGGTGGGACATGCCTGAAACACCTCACCTATGAGGTATCCAGGAGACATCCTGGTCAGATGCCCGAACCACCTCAACTGGTTCCTTTCAATGTGGAGGAGTAGCGGCTCTAGTCTGAGCTCCTCCTGGGTGACCAAACTCCTCACCCTGTTTCTCTGATGACCTGGAG
>VUQH01045324.1:9120-22080 GCA_015106775.1 Etroplus canarensis | reverse complement strand
TGCTTATTTTCATTTACGCAATATTAACCGATTACGTCCTTTTCTTTCCACCCAGTCTGCGTCTATTCTTGTTCATAGTCTTGTTACTTCCCGTATTGACTATTGCAATTCTCTTGTATGGTCTCCCTTAAAAATCCCTCCATAAGCTTCAACTGGTTCAAAACTCCGCTGCCCGTATTATTACCAGAACCCCCTCTTACCATCACATCACCCCTGTTCTTCAGGAGCTTCACTAGCTTCTTGTGAAATTCCGAATAGTATATAAGCTTCTTCTTCTTACTTTCAAGGCCCTTTATAACCTTGCTCCTTCTTACCTTTCTGACCTGTTAAGAACATCTCCTGCCCGCTTACTTAGATCTTCCTTTTCTATTCAACTTGTTGTGCCTTCTTTTCGCCTCAGCACCATGGGAAGCAGAGCCTTCCGTTGCTCCGCTCCCAGGCTGTGGAACTCTGTACCCCCAGATATAAGAAACATTGGTTCTCTTCCCCAGTTCAAATCTCAACTCAAAACCTATCTATTCAAATCTGCATACTCAGTGTGAACCTATTGTTTGTAATTTTATCTTGTGTTCCTTGTTTTTATTGTTCTCCGTTTGTTATTTTTCTATTATGTGTTTTATTTTATTAAGTGTCCTTGGGTGTCTTGAAAGGTGCTTTTAAATAAAATTTATTATTATTATTATTATTAAAAGTGGCAAAAAAGTGGTATTCTAATGTTGTTTTAGAAATGATGTCGTAGATTGTACAAAATTAAAAGGGGGTGCAATCAAGCACACACCGATCAGGCATAACATTATGACCACTGACAGGTGATGTGAATAACACTGAATATCTCTTCATCATGGCACCTATTGGTGGGGAGGCTATATTAGGCATCAAATGAACAGTTTGTCCTCAAAGTTGATGTGTTTGAAGCAGGAAAAATGAGCAAGCGTAAGGATTTGAGTGAGTCTGATTAGTGCTAGAGGACTGGGTCCAAAACTGAAGCTCTTCTTGAGTGTTCTCGCTCTGCAGTAGTCAGTATCTATCAAGACACTTGGGGACTACTAATCTATATGCAGCACAGATGTTTCTGCTCACTATCCTGTGCCTCTGTGTGCCTCTCAGTGTACACTGCCTCAGCTTGCATCAGACTCTCAATGCACTATATGGACAAAAGCATTGGGCCACCCATACATTACACCGATACTTTTATGGCATCCCATTCTAAATATGGTTTTGTTAACCCTTTTGGAGCCATAACAGCTTTCACTTTTTCTGGGAAGGCTTTCTCCAAGATTTTGGAGTGTGTCTGTGGGGATGTTTACCTGTTCATCCAGATAAAAATTTGTGAGGTCAGGCAATCATGTTGGACAAGAGGGCCTGGCTTGCAATATTCATTCTAGTTCATCCCAAAGGTTTTGATTGGGCTTGAGGTCAAGACTCTGTGCGGGCCAGTAAAGCGCTTTCACAAAAACTCATTCTACCATGCGTTTATAGACCTCGGTTTCTGCACTGGGGTACAGTCATGCTGGAACAGAAAAGGGCCTTCCTCAAACTGTTCCCACAAAGTTGGAAGCCTATATTTATCTAAAATGTCTCGGTAAGCTGAAGATGTAGATCAAGATTTCCCTTTACTGGAACTAAGGGGCCTAAGCCAACCCCAGTTACACAACCCCATAGCATTATCCCTTCTTCACCAAACTTTACAGTTGACAAAATTCAAATCAGAAAGGTAATGTTCTCCTGGCATTTACCAAACCCAAAGTCATCCATCAGACTACCAGATAGAGAAGCATGACTTTTCACTCCACAGAATACATTTCCACTGAGTCAGAGTCCAGTAGTGATGTACTTTACACCACTCCGTTAAGTGCTTGGGATTGTACTTGGT
This sequence comes from Etroplus canarensis, assembly GCA_015106775.1. NCBI lineage: Eukaryota > Metazoa > Chordata > Actinopteri > Cichliformes > Cichlidae > Etroplus > Etroplus canarensis. The sequence goes on along the minus strand of VUQH01045324.1, from coordinate 20,207 downwards.
GATTTGAGGCTTGCCTGCAGCTGCTCGGCCATGGGAAACCATGTCATGAAGCTTCCAGCACACAGTTTTAAAGTTGATGCTAATGCCAGTGAAAGTTTGGAGCTTTGCAGTTACTGAGTCAGCAGAGTGCTGGTGACTTTTACACACAATGTGCTTTTTAGGAAGACACATTCTTTCACAAATGTTTGTAAAGGTAGACTGGCTTTGATTTCATACACCTGTGGCAATGGGACCAAATAAAATGACTCAGAGGTTTGCCCCAATACTTTTGTCTTTATAGTATATGTTTATTTTTGCTGTAAAGTTGAGGAGCCAACTTGGGCAGCCTCAAGTGGCCATTCCAAGAACTGCAGTTTCTAGCAGTTCATTTTTCAGGCCTGTGGGTTTCAGCATATGACAGCCTCACAGAGTCTTCACTCATTTCTGCAGTGCTAGCACACAGAACTGGTGGCTTCATCCTTAAAAATAAAGGGAATCTTTATGTGTAAATAGTCCTTGTATGGATATAACACAATTTTACAACGGTTTTCTCTCAATGTCATTTTTCCCCAGATCTCAGGTGCCTCAGTAGAGGAGACCTTGGTGGGAGATGTGATACTGTCCATTCTTAAAGTGACTGTGACTAAGCCGGCACTGTATACCTGTCTGGCCTCCAACAAACACAGTGCTGGAGCCAACACTGTCAAAGCAACCGCAAGAGTCACTGTTGCAGGTAACACGTTTTGATTTACAGTTTTTACACTAAGATATGCTAGAAATAAACTACGAGTCACTGCTGCATTAGAGAAATGTTAATGCTTACTTTTCTGTTAAAATACTAGCCTCTGTGTTGTTGTTGCTGTCACTACTGTCTGATGTTATGTTAGCTGTCAGTTATATTATTGTACTTTGTGTGGCTTCAGCTGTTTGTTGCCTTCACCATTTGGTTGCTGCTCCTCAAACACACATGCACACACACATAGTCACACACAAAGCGACCACACGGACTGTCCTTCCACCTGGTTGCCTCTCAGTCTCTTAACAGCTAGCAATGACTTGCAGAGAGTAACACCATGGTTGAGTCTCTCTTTTTGCTAAAACTGATCTATCAACTATCTTTCGTCTACTTTTCTTTCATCATCTTCCCTCAACTTCTACTTGTTGTCATTCAACCGGTGTCCTCTGGATATTGCCACATCCCAATAGAGTGGAGGTAAGACAAATGGCCTTATTTGAAGCTGTCTGTGTTTTGTTTATTGTGTTACTTAATTTGCATTACACTTAGCTGATTTTGTGAAATGTTTTAGCTCCCATGTCAGAATAATTTCACAGTACATTGCCTGTCACAAACTTTTGTGAGCACCATATAAGCATCTAGGTGCTGTTGCTTCCTTTGGGTTTGTTGAACATAGTACGCACTTTAGTTTTGCCTATAAACTTGCTATGCCAAGAGGGAATGGGTCTCTTAATCACCCATATGGTGTGAGTTGTGTTTGAACTCTTCTGAACCACAAACCAATGGCTGTTACCACATCTGGACTACGTAACTGCAGAAAGAGAGAGAGATAGAGGAAGAAGGAGGGAAAACATACACATTGAAGGTGAGAGAAAGAAAGACAGAGACTAAAAAAGAAAGAAAATAAGTAAAAGAAAATGTTAGTCTTGGGCTTCCTGATGAGAAATGAAGTACATTAGAGACGGGCAGGTTTAATGGTTAGATTTATCTTGATTTGCCCACTTGTAGTCACATCTGGACTTTGAACACACTTTTGAAAGGAAAAGAGAAAAGAAAGAAAAGGTTAGGTTGATAGATTTACAGGTCACCTTTAAGTTTGATAGTTTGACTTGAACTCTGCTGAAGCACCAACCTCCCCTAGAGGCAACATCTGGAGTTTGTAAGAGTTGCAATGCAGAGAGACAGCAGTAAAGCTGGAGAGAAGGTTATCAGAGCACATGCTGTCAGAATGACATCCGTGTGCAGCAAAAAGAGAGAAATGAGGATCATATCAATGCTTGAAGACTGAAAAACAAGAAAGGAGTAAAAAAGCAGGCAAACAGAGTGAAACAGGAATGCAGGGACTTTGGTACACGGGCAGGCTGGTTTATGCAAAGTATCTATGATTGAGCTCCAGCAAGGAAGTCCAACAGACAGGATGTAATTTCACATAAACCTTCTCCAACCTGTTTCATGATCAACATCTGGATGATGTTAAAGAGGATGCTTCAGGTGAAAAAAAAAATTATTACTTTTTCTAGTACAGACACTTCACTAACTGCAAGCCAAAGCAGTAAAAGTCTGTAGTCCGCAAATTTTTCGTTTTGCTTTTTATCAAAGTCAAATATACAAATAACATCATACGGCCTAAATAAGGAAATGTTTTTTTTACAGGAAATAACAGAAAAAATGCATGGGAAATGGTCAGATTTGTGCCTACTCAAGCCATTGCTGCCAGATTAAAATATAGGGCATATTTTGCTATAATGAAATAATATAAAATTACCAATTGATATGCTAGTATTTTTTTCTGCCACCAGTCTACACAAAGTAATTTGTCTTCCTTGTTGATTTTTATGCCAGCAGACTACTGTATACTCTAGTAAACTCTTTAGTAGATTTGTTAGCATATTTTAAGTTCATGCTTACGTTTCCTTTCACTTTCCATACTTGGCTTTGCTTTTTCTATTCTCTGCTTAGTTGCATTTTATTTGGCTTTTTACTTTGGCTATAATTCATAGCTTAGATTTAAGCTTTAAATCCTACTTGGTTAGGGTTAGGCACTTACAGTCATGTCAAAAAGAAAATTTTCACATGACGCTATACAGACCTGTGAACAACTAAGTACACCCCACATTTCAGTAGCTTGTGGAACCCCCTTTAGCAGAAATAACTCAAACTGTTTTTTTTTGTTTTTTTTATTATTGTATTGCTTTATCAGTCTCTCATATCATTGTTGCCCACTCAGTGTTGCCTCAATTCATTGAGATTTGTGAGCACTTGCTTAAGCTCCAGTCATGGCATTTTAGTCTGGCTGAGGTCTGGACTTTGATGGGGCCATTGCAACACCTTGAATCTTTTCTTTTTCAACTGTTCTGTTGTATATTTGCTACTGTGCTTTGGTATACATAGGTGTTTATGTGCAACCCAGTGACTGCAGGTCCTGTGAATACAAAGCGAGTCCAAATCATCAGCCCTCCATCCCTGTGCTTGACAGTTGGTATGACACATTCATGCTTATATGCCATATTTGGTTTTTGCCAAATATGGCATATTCATTATAGCCAGACCTCTCCACTTTGGTCTTGTATGTCCAAAGGACATTGTTCCAGAATTCTTGTGGTTTCTTCAGATGGAACTTCACAAACCCAAGCTGTGCTGCCATGTTCTTTTTAGAGAGAAGAGGCTTTCTCCTGGCAACCAAAAAAGCCATACTTGTTCAGTATTTTCTGTTTTTACCATCATGGAATTTAAGATCATGAAATTTATAATTTAACATGCTACCTAAGGCCTGTAGCATTTGAGATGTAGCTTTTGAGTTTTTGCAATTTCTCTGAGCATTGCACAGTCTGACCTTGGGATGAATTTGCTGGGACATCCACTCCTATAAGTTTGTGACTTTGTGTTAACACACACCTTAATTCTCAAGACCAGGAAACTGCCAAAACTTCTGCTTTTGTAGAGGTGGTCATTCTTGTTGATGATCACGTAATCAGTGATTAACGTCACCTGGCTGCTACTCATCCTCTTGATTCTTATTGAATCAATAAAGGTGTACTTAGTTTTTCACAAAACTACACAGATTCCTGTTAAAACACTCTTGTTCACATGACTGTACATCTAGTTGGTTAGGGTTGGAAAAAGGATCACACTATGGGTTAAAATACAGCTCTTCACATTCGTAATTTTTTTGTTGAAAAATGACGAGTGGGGAGTGACTGCCACATCTCACTAATGCCATAGTTTCAGGCACTGCTGCCAATGAGCCCCTTGTGAGTAACTTAGACACTGCAGCTTTGGCAAAATAGCATTATTTTACTCTCTATTAATGACTATGGTACATTTTATGAGTATAAAAATTATGTGACTCAAAGTCTTAGGCCTTCACCATCAAAGTTCAAGTTCAAAGTTCAGAGTAGTTCAAAGTTTTATACCATCTCTTTACCATCTTTTCTTGTGTAAATATTTCATATTTGTGTGTATAGTATATAGTATCGTTCATTTCACACCACGGTCTTAGGCACTATAACTTTATTGTCAGTTCTGCAATATGTGTACCACATACAGAAGATTGAAATTGTGTTGCATAGGGGCCCACGGTGCTACAGTAAGCAAAATTCAGTATAAAAATATAGAAAATATAAAAGAATATAAAATACTAAAACATTTTTAAAAAGTCTTAGGCCTGCACTATCATCAGAGCTCAACTTAATTTAACACCTATGGAAGACTTCTGAGCGATATGTTAGGCAGCACCTTCCACCACCATCAAACTCATACAGTAGTTTTAAAGTCTTAAAATAATGCAGAGGTGCACTGATACAGGAATGTTGTCTCTTTATGCTGATTTTTTCCCTTTAACTTGTCAAATATCTTTATGCATGTCTGCTTTCAACAGACTTTATAAGAGTACTGCAGGCTACTGCAGTGCATATCATGGAGATTTTTGCCGCACAATACTGCGTGGCGATTCGCTGGTTTTCTTTAACTCCTCCCTCTCGGATCCTGCGGGCATGCAAGAGTACCTGGTTCAGAGCTGGTGGGCAGCAGTAGAGGGGCTCAGTGGGCTGTGTAGTCCTGCAGCACGATCATTGATGTGCCATGCCTCTTTCCCTGACTGCAACCCATCAGGGTTAGGACCTGCACCAAAACCTATCTGCAGGTGATTTGGTTGTTCATGTTCTCCTTTTCTCTTTTATTTGTAGACGTAAATGCAGAACTGAATGGGTTGATTTAATACATGATGAAAATCTGATGGAACAGATACAACTGGAGTAATTTATCAAAAGAATCAAACTTTGAATTTTTAATTAATTGAATGAATACACCATAGCATGATTTCACTTTTGCCTTACTAAACAGAGAACACTGCCTGGCAGTAAAGGAGCTCTACTGCCATAAGGAGTGGTTGGTCCTGGAGGGCAGCAGTTCAGTCCAGCCTGGGCTCTTCAGCTCTGTCACAGGGTCCCAGGCTTCCATCTTACTGCTGACAAACTGTCAGGCCTTACCAAGTCTTCGCACAGACCCCAATGGTTGTACATATGTTCCATTTGTAGGTAAGACAGCCATTAGCAGTGTGGAGTGGTGTTTGATTGCAAATACACTAGATGAACCCCTGTAAGACACTAAAGTATTTAAGAACAGACTTACCTTGTGTTTCATCTGTTTTAATTCTAATTCTTTTGCCAGAGTTTGCTCAATCAATGATTAAAAGAAGGAAGAAGAGGAAAAAACGTTTTGAGTGCAGCATTCATTAAAGTAAAAGAAAAAAAGTAGCTTTGAGGAAGTAGATGATGCATTATGTAAAAGAAAGCCAAGGGCTGGCTTGGTGCAGTTACTTGTGCATGCTAAGGGCCAAATAAAGCCTGGCTTGCTAAACTGCAGGTCACTGATACTGATGAGGTAATTAAGAGGATTTAACTAAACTGAGCCAAAATATGCAGCTGTGGGTGTGTGTGTCCATATGTGTTTTTGCTTCATAGTGTGCTTCAGTAATTCAGCATTGTTTTTTAATTCAAATTGCTTAATAGCTCCACTTCCTCTTGATATTTATATATACATATTTTAATCTTTTTCTTTACATTTCAGACATCAATAAAGATCTAATTACAAGTAAGTGGGAAAAAATCACTACATCACAGTCTATTTGTATCTAGCTGTATCTATTAATCTCATACAACAATTAATTAGCTTCTTCTTAGCAATCATTAAAAATTTTTGTTACAAATGTCATCTTAATCCTACAGTATATCTATTTTGTTTGGTATCAACAGCAACGTGTTACAGTGACCGAGGTCGTTTCTACCAGGGCAAAGTGAATGTGACGAGGTCTGGGATACCATGTCAGTCATGGAACGAGCAGGTATTGTGATCTGTGTGTATATTTATATCCCCCAAAAGTGGGTATATGTTGGAATCATCAGCCGCCGCAAATGCTTAATGTCGTCATAATATCACAAAAAATTTTCGGAACTGGATTTTGAATTCTGGCACAGTGGTAGACCTCCGTGAGATCTGGAAGTGATTAGATTTCCAGACATTTCTAGAAAATGGATTTGCTCTCAGGTAGCGTTGTCTGTCAAATTATTTTACAGTTTTTAAAAAAAATTATTTTATTTTATTTTAGCCATGTCTCTGTGGCTGTTCATCTGATCTGCATGAAACAAAAACCAAACTGATTGTAGGATCATATCCTTTAATGGTGACACTATGGCTTGCCTGCCACCATTGCCATGCACTAGTGCTGCTGCTGAAATTGCTGAACTGCCGCTGAAGAAAATGCTAATTTTTAGCTATACCTCTGTAACTATTCGTCCCATCTGCATGAAACAAAAAAACATGCCACCATGCCACCATTGACGCCATGGCCACCTTTGCTACCATCATTGCTGCAAATCCTTTGTGCAAGTGTGATTGTGAAAAAAACTGTTTGAGGCAAGATTTGGAATTTTTGACACAGTGATTGGACCTCCTTGAGATCTGCAATCAATTTGATTTTCAGTCATTTTGAAAATACTGATTGCCCACCAGATGCCATTTTCTGTATTTAGAATTTTTTTTTCTTTTTTTTAGCCATATCTCTGTAACTGTTTCTCCAATCTACATGACACAAATTGATTGTGGGATCATATATTTGAATGGTGACACCAAGTCATGTCTGCTAAAATTGCTGTCTACTGTTGCCATAACTGAAATTATTAAAAAATAAAATTAACTTCACTGCTGCATACGTCGGTTATTAATCATCTAATATGCATTAAATAAAAAACAAAAAACCAAACCAAACTGGTCACATCACATCGAGTGGGGATGGGTTAGATCAGCATCCATGATGCTGGGGCTTTTTGTGGCTGTACCTTTAGTGGGCACATGATGACAGTGGGTAGTGAGTTTGTTTATATGTTCCCAGAGCTGCATAACTGCACAGATTTTTAATTTGACTGAAAAATAAAACAGCTAAAATATATCAGGGTAGGTAAAAATAATCTTGTGTAATTAGAAAATTGGGAACTGACCTATTTACATAAAGTTTTAGAAAATTTAGGCCAGTGAAAAATAGAACCTTCACTGATAATGTGTGTGTGGAGGTTTAGTTTATATCAAAACATTCCTTCCCTTTACTCAGAAGCAGAAAAGTGCACAAAAGTGCTTACATGTGCAATCAAATACACACACACAGACACACAGATGCGCTCCCTGTGGCCCAAAAGTCCCTTTATGTTTTTATGGCTTTGCTCAGTGAGAGGGTCTGTTTGGGTGAACTGTTACTACTCTCCTGTGCAGTTTGTGTGTGTGTGTGTGTGTGTGTGTGTGTGTGTGTGTGTGTGTGTGTATGCGCCAGGTCAGCAGAGAAGGAGGGGCTCATTATGTCACATCCTGTCTCTGGAAGCAATTAGCTTTCACACGCATATGTTCCACAGGCTCCATCACCAAGACACATACACACGTACTCTCTAGTGTGTTAGATTTGCTCACACACATATGTACTGTACTATCTGCTAATTGAGAAAATGCTTGAGAACCACTGCAGTTCACAAATGTTTGAATAGACTACTTTTGTCTCTACATGATGCTGCCTTACACTTATGTTTACAAATGAACCGTTTTTGTTTTCTTCTTCACACAGCCATAACCATGGCCACATTAGGTCACATGAAGAAAAAATACGAGTACCACAATTAACAGTGTTTGACATGAACAAATAAACATAAACAAATAGGTTTGGTTTTGCACACAGGGAGTATTATTTTCAGCTTCTCTATCTTCATTCTGAAAACCAATGACATGTTTGCCGATCTGGGTTGACACCAGAGATGTTTATGTGTCTTTCTGCATGGATTGGTTTGTGTGTGAAAATATAGTCCCTGTATACCTTTGTTTGTGTGAAAGTCAAGACTACTACCGCGAAATGTGCAGTTATTGTAGCTCCGGAATGTTAACACCCTATCTTTGCAAATTTTAGGTTCATTTTAATTAAAGACAGTCACTAAAAACATTATAAAAAGACTTCTACTGCACAATGTTATTGTGGTAAAGAGGCCCATTTTGTGAAATATTCAACAAACAAGTGGCAACGTGTAATATGAGATCATCTTCTCTCTAAGTAATTTTCAAAAGAAATGCCACATCATGCATGGAGTTGGAAGAGGTCAGTAGAACTAACAACCTGCACTGTGTCACTAAAAATCATGTGTTGAAAAATTGCAGATATTGTTGGTAATTTATTGTTGAATACAATGGTAAAATAGTAGCAGTCATGCTCTGTAGAAGGCCACAACATTGAAAAAAATTGTTAACATAGCCTGAATAAATTAAGATTTGTTAACATTTGCCTAAAGTTTTGAGCAAATGCTACTTTTTTCCCGTAGGGTATTCAACATTAAAACAACATGACTTTGGTTAAGCACCACAGATATACTGGGAAAGTGCATTTTTTTTTCAGAAATTGAACTAGTATTGTTTGTAACCTGTGAGCTGATTCCTAGAAAGTATATGCCTCAGTTTTGCATCTGTCATTAGAAAAATAAAATATTATATTACGTGTGCCATTGGCACAGTTCATATAACTTTGTGAGTTCCACTGACCTCTCCTAAGCTTGCGCATGATGTGGTGCTTCTTCTTATGACTTACCTGATAAATTTCCACAAGATGATCTCATATTACAAGTTTAACTTGTTTGTTGAATATTTCATGAAATGGGCCTCTTTACCAGAATATCCTTCTGGAGTATCATGTTTCCAGTGATTGGATTTAATTTAAATGAAACAAAAATTAGGGAACATATTAGAAAATACAGCTATTTGACAAAGGCATTTAATTAACATCTGTTTTCACACATACTCACCATTTTCAGAGGCTCAAAAGTATTTGGACATGCTTGACAAGCTGTTTCATGGCCAGGTGAGGCCTGTTCTTTAGATATAAGTTTGGAGTTGATTCCAAGTATGATAGCTGAAGAACGCCTTTATTTTGTATAAAAAACCCCCCCAAAATAATCCAGTAAGAGAGATAGCAAAAATTTTAGGAGTGACCAAAACAATAAATCAGAACATTCTTGAAAAGAGGGAATGCACTGGCCAGCTCAGTGACACTAAAAGGCCTGAAAGACCACAGAAGAAAACTAAAGTGGATGTTCACAGAACTCTTTGCTTGGTTAAGAAAAACATCTTTACAATATGTAACAAAGTCAGGAATACTCTCAAGGAGGCCAGTATATCACAGTCAATATAATATCTTCAATCAAAAGATGCCTTTCGGAATACAGAGGGTTTACAATAATGTGCAAACCACTAGTCACACTCAAGAACATGAAGGCCAGATTAGCCTTTGCCGGAAATATAAAACAGACTCTCCAGTTCTGGAAAAAGATTCTTTGGAAAAATGAAACCAAGATGAACTTGTACCAGAATGATGGGAAGAAAAATGTATGGAGAAGATAAGGACTAGGTCATGATCTGAAGCATGGTATGGGCATGTATGGCTGCTAATGCAACCGGGTTGCCAGTTTTTATTAAAGATGTGACTGCTGATAGAAGTAGCAGGAATAATTCTGAAGTTTACAGGTCTATACTCGCTGCTCAGATTCAGCCAAATGCTTGGATGGTGCTTGACAGGGCAAATCAGTACAATGCAGAGCATACTGCAAAGCAACCCAAGAGTTTCTCAACTTAAAGAAATGAGATATTTTTCAATTGTCATTTACCTGATCTCAACCCATTAGACCATTTCGGTTACTGAAGACAACACTGAAGGCAGAAAGACCCACAAACAAGCAACAACTGAAGGCAGCTGCAGTAATGCCTGGCAGAACATCTCATGGGAGGAAACACAGCATTTAGCGATGCCCATGGTTTCTAGACTTGAGGCTGTCACTGCCTGCAGAGGATTTTCATCCAAGTATCAAAAGCAATCCTTATATTTAAAATAATCTCAGTTTGTCCCATTACTTGTGGCCCCTAAAAATGAGGATGTAAATATAAAAATAGCTGTAATTCCTACAGAACTAATGCAGTTTTTATAAAATTATTTTAAAACACCTTAAATCAAATCTTAAAGTCTGTACTTCAATAACAGTTTGACTGTTTGATTTAAGATCACTGTGGTGGTGTGCATTGGGAGTGCCCCCGGTAGGGTTGTGGTTTGCACATTTGCCTGACAAATGAAAGGTCCCTGGTTTAATTCCCAGGTGGGGACACAAGCCCCTGTCACCATGGTGGGTTGTCTCAGGGAGGGCATCCGATGTAAAACCTCTGCCAAATTACCAAACTGATTAATCCGCTGTGGTGACCCCTTGGTGGAGAATCCAAGGGAGCAGCCGCAACGTACATACATTCATGGCGGTGTACACTGGGGACAGTGACACATTTTTGTAATTTGTTTACAAAAGTGTGTCGTGGCCCCTAAAGTTATAGACCTAACTGTATCTAAGCACAGCATGGTTTTTGTCCATTTGAGGTAAACAAAAAAATCTATCTATCTATCTATCTATCTATCTATCTATCTATCTATCTATCTATCTATCTATCTATCTATCTATCTATCTATCTATCTATCTATCTATCTGTCATATTGAATCTTCATTAAATTAGTCATAAATATGAGTAAATATGTCTTTATGTCGACGTTTGTTATCTTAAATGTCATAAGTGCTGTGTGAGAATCGAAGTCAAGTGGGCCAGCCCTAAGCGGAGCCTGGCTAAGCAATCCATTGTTATGTGTTGTCTACACAAGGACAATGGGAATTATCTTATTAAGAAGATAGAGTGACATCAGGAAGTATAACTCTAGCCCATGTTACTTCCAGGAACACACTGGAACTTTCTGATATAATGTGCTGGCTGAAAATAAGTCAAAAGGTGGGCTGTTAAACATGATGGGATCACTTTGATGATT
>VUQH01045323.1:0-14614 GCA_015106775.1 Etroplus canarensis | reverse complement strand
GGAAACAGAGGAAAAAAAAAAAAAAACAGCGGATGCAAAACAGGTTTTCCGACAATAAAAATCCATCACAGAGAATAGAATATGGTTCCTCACGTTTTCTTGAGAAGATGAGGAAGGCAGTAGAGAGACTCTGGTACTTTATGACTCTCATTCAGAGCCAGGGCTGAGAGATTTTTATTTACAAGGTTGACGGTTGGTTACTGCACAGCTCTGTGGTTGCATTCATATAGTTTCATGAATATCTCATGCCTGAGATATTCATGAAACTATTCATCAGTGAAGCGGCAGTGGGGAGATGAGGTGCTGGTGCAGGCTATGGCGATGAAACGAGAGCAGTGGTATAATGCCATGAAATGCACTGTTGGCAGTGGTAGTCAGCTGAGATCCTGATAATCTGGTCATCTGCTGTTTGACACTGTGTGCTGGAGATCTTCGTCTCGTGCTGTCAGTCTGAATCTATCCAGAGAGTTTCTCTTTTAAATAGTAATGCTCATCTGTGTTTAGTCATTTGCTTAACCAGAAGGAACAACAAGCTGATTGTTAAGAGTACCTTTTCTTATTCAGGAGGTTTGAAAGCTTTTGTGTTCCGTTTCAAGGTTCTAAATCTCTCCTGTTTTTATTGAAGCAGCTACGTATTTGTCACTTTCTAAGTTTTTAGCTCCTTGCATTAAGATACATCTTTCCAAAGGCAAAGCACTGGCAGTGGAGAGTTTATGAGTGTTACGTTCTGTATTGCACATCATGGGGAGAAAGTTGAATATCATGGCTTAAAGTATTAGGAATAGCGAAGTATTTCCATAGGCCAGTGGAAGGTTGTTCAATGAGTCACCGGCATCATCAGTATAATGGTTTTAATACTTTTTGATAGGCACACAAAAAACATGTATCATTTGCAAACTTTAAATAACGGACAGCTTCTTGTACTGCATGCAGAGGCTTACTGAGAATGTAGAAAATGACTTATGAAAACAACACTTGGATGCCTCCACCTTAAATTGGACCCTGTGTGACCTTGACCTTTGACCCTACAATCTCATAAATGTTATCAGATCTTCTACTCACCACAGGTATTTATCACACAATTTGGAAAAGATCCAGCAAGCAAGTCAGCTCCGGTAGTGATATTTTTTTGACTTTTGCTATTGGTCTTTAATTTCTCTCACACCTTATAGCTATTACAGTATAGTGTGCACCCAAACACTCATCACAGTGATTAACCATACAAATATCATCAATGATCCAGCAGCCTAGTCTGCGCCTATGTTGGTTAGGAGATTTTAATTGACAACCTTCTGTGACCTTGACTTTTGAATCTTTGGCCTCAAAAATGTTATTAGTTCTTCTATCAATCATCATACAGTCATAGATAGTATAGATATTAACCACATAAAATCTGGTAAAAATCCAGCAAGCAAGTCAGCTCCTGTAGTTGTAAAAAGATTTGTAACGGATGGACAACCAAAAAATATAATGCCTCTGTGGCAGAGGCATCACAATAATGATCAGATACAGTAAAAATCTGTTTTTAATTTGCAAGACAGATTAAACATAGACAGTATGTTTACACATTTGCCTTACAAGCAAAAGCCCCCTGGTTCAATTCCAGCTAGGTACACAAGCCCCTCTCACCATGGAGGGTTGCGTCAGGAAGGGCATCTGGCATAAAACCCCTGTCTATTTAGCGATGTGGATTAATCCGCCTTGGGGAGAATCCAAGGGAACAGCTGAAGGAAGGTAGGTATTAAACAAAGAGAGGTAATCATACTTTATTGATGCTAATTCCATCTCATTTGTCTGTAGTGACTCAACAAGAATTTCATGGGTGATTTTCCATAAAATCATTCATGGTCCTCTGGCGATGAATCCTTCAGGCTTTACTTATACATTGGCCTTTGCTTTAGTTTTGTACCATGACATTCATGTTATCTGTGGGTTTAAGCTTAATATCTTGAACTGCTGGTTATAATCTGGTACAGTGGTTAGCACTGTCACCTCACATCAAGGGGGTTCCTGGTTTGAATCTCCTGCTTTGCTTGGGCCTTTCTGTATGGAATTAGCATGTTCTCCTTGTGTCTACATGGGTTTCCTCAAGGTACTCCAGCTTCCTCTCACAGTCCACAGACATGCAAAGGTTAATTGCAATGGCTTAATAATGCAAACCACACTGTATGAATGTATGGTTAAAATGTGGCTTATAGTTTTAAGACTAGAAATGCACTGTATCAATGAGAATGCATTACATTAACACAGAATCTGCACATTGCCAGTAGAAAAGCTGTAATAACATCCATGATGTTCTAACTAATTGGCAGCTCTTAGTGTGCTCACACACTAAACTAGAATGGTAAACATTGATATTATAGCTACCTGCATAAATATGAGATAATATGTATGTGTGATTTTCTAAAGTCTTTGAGTTTATATTTGTACAACTGCTTTCTGCAAGTCAAAAACCCAGTTCAGCTTAGTTTTCAACTTGGTCCATACCTTCCCATTTAAGTGGTGTGGGATGTTGCTTACAGCTAAGGCTGGTGCTAATCTTATTTTGAATAGATTTTGTGCACCAAGAACCCATCATTCATCTTCTCAACTGCTCACAATTTTAGGGTTTGCAGAGGTATACCCTGGACAGGTTGCCAGTCCATCATACTGCTGGTCTAAAAAAGAGCAACAAACAACCACAAACTCTCACATCCATACCCATGGCCAAACTTAGAACGTCTGATTAGCCTAACAAGCAAGATGCATAATGATGGACTATGGGAGAAAACTAGAACCTTGGTTTTCTTCTTCTTCTTCGCTCGGCTGCTCCCGTTAGGGGTCACCACAGGAGATCATCTGCCTCCATCTCACCCTATCCCTTGCATCCTCTTCCCTCACACCAACCCTCTGCATGTCCTCCTTCACTACATCCATAAATCTTCTCTGTGGTCTTCCTCTTCTCCTCCTGCCTGGCAGCTCCTTCTATCCTTCTTCTGAACATGTCCAAACCATCTCAGCCTTGCCTCTCTGACTTTATCTCCAAACTTCTCAACTCGCGCTGTCCCTCTGATGTACTCATTTCTAATCCTGTCCATCCTGGTCATGCCCAGCGAAAATCTCATCCTGTCTTTTTGTCAGTGCCACTGTCTCCAAACCATACATCAAATTAGGTCTCACTGCCATCTCATAAACCTTCCCTTTCACTCTTGCTGCTATCCTTCTGTCACAAAGCACCCCTGACAAAGAGGTATATGGTGCTGCTCCAAAAATTGAAAGGTCATTTGGCCCTTCAGTTGAGCCATCCACTCTTCACTGACACCTCACCAGAAATGGTCACAATGGAAGGGTGCCTTTCAAGAAGTCACTTTTAAGGAAGGGAAATAAGGCAAAAAGGGTTAGGTATGCCAAATTACACAAGAACTGGTTTGAAAATCAGTGGCAACAGATCTTATGGAGTGATGAATGGACCTCAGCATTACTGAAGCAATGTGGGGTCATCTTGGCAGAGAACAGAACAAAAGGCTGCCAACATCTAAAGAAGAAAATACAAGCAAGCTTGCTTAAGAGAGTTCAGGCTGTGTTGAAAAATAAAGGTACTCATACACAATATTGATATTTAAGCTTGTTAGAATTTTACAAACTGTTTTTGCCTTATGTACTGTATTTCCATTTATATCCACACGTTTCGAATAAATTGTTGCACCTCTTTCCCAATTTCCCAACAAGATATATAGAAATGAGATGTATCTCCAGACTTCTGCACAGTACCGAAGGTGTGACTGATACATTTTTAAATTTAAAATTCAGTTAAGGTGAACCAGTTCCATTGTCATGGTGTTGTTCATGCTTACTTAGTGGAACTTACTCATGATAAAACGAATATGGGAAGAAGTCTATAAAAATAAGCAGAGAAAATTCTTCTCTAACCTCTCTAGCCCTCAGTTTTTCTTATTATTATTATTTTCACCTGAGAAGACATCCCCAGTTTTAGTCAGCTGCAAAACTGTAACACTCTATGGATAAGAGACACTTGATAGTCTTCTTGTCCTTATCCCCAGGCCAAAGTGAGAACTGAAAAGCTCCAGAAAAAAAGCGTGTTTTTATTTCCAACTAATCTTGTTGAACATGTTATAAAAACATTTCAGCAGCAACTCTAACAAATTATATGCAACAGATAGTTCATTTAATTTAAAAACTCGGGCAGTCTCTCTGAAATTATACCCTCTTTTTGAAGAGATACATGAGAGTAAAAACATTGACAAGAACATACTGTGCAGACAAGAGCAATAAAACCAAATAAACAAAAATTCGGGGGAAAAAAACAACTGCAAGAATCACAAAAACAAAAAATAGATAAGAAAGTTTTAAGAGCTCCAGGAGTAATAACATTAAGAAGGATACTGGGAGATGAGCATCCTCTATTCTTGATTTTGGTTCTTGGATGGAAGTTATTAGGATGAATGTGTTGCCAAGGCTGTTATACTTATTCCAGTCCATTCCACAAATGAGCCCAGAAACACAATTTAGATCACAGGACAAATAGCTATCTAGATTTATTTGGGCTTTCAAGAAACCCAGCTTCAGATACAAAACACTCCAACGTGGGGGTGAAAGGTGGGGTACACAGTTCTAACACAGAGAGATGGACAACCATTTAAGCTCACATTCACACCATGCACCAATTTGTAATTGCCAGTTAACCTAACCTAATGCTTGTTTTTGGGTGTTAAAATCTGCTAAATGAAAAAAGCTATCCAGGGGGATCTAGGTCTCTCGTTTGAGGGAAGTTTGAAGGTACAGTACTGTGCAAAAGTCTTCTGTCACCCCTCATTTCTTTATATTTTGCTGGGAAAATGGGGAATAGGGGCAACGAGTGTGTACAATTCTAACCAATATTTTATTCTTCAGCACAGCCTGAATTCTCTGAGGCAAGCTTTCTAGTAATGTCTTCACCAGGCTTTAGGCATAATTGTCCAGGCTTCTTGGAGGACATTTCAAAGCTCTTTTTTGGCTGTATTTTGTTACGTTCTCTTCAACATGATCCCACACTGCTAATGTTAAAGTCCATTCATCACTCCATAAGATCTGCTGCCACTGATTTTCAGTCTAGCGTGTAATTTGGCATACCTCAGCCTTTTCTCCCTGTTTCCCTTTCTTAAAAGTGGCTTTTTGACAACCACCCTTCCATTGTGACCAGTTCTGATGAGGCTTCAGTGAAAAGTGGACGTCTCAAATGAAGGGTCAGATACACCTCACAGATCATGTGTCAAATCTTCGCTGGATTTCCCCCCTACCCTGTTTCTTAAGGACTTGACTTTCAGACACTGTTCATCTGCTGTGGATAGTTTTTAAGGCCTGCCACCTCTTCTTCTGTCCTGCACTTGTCTAGTTTCCTCAGATTTTTTGGATACTGTGCACACAACTCTACTGCCAATGGACTGAAAATGAGTGAAAAAGCAGCCAATATCGAAAAAAAAAAACTTTGAAAGACCTTCAGAAAGTCTGGAGAACTGTTGTTCAAGACCACATTTAAAACATTATAGAAAGTCTGGCTCCTTGGAAGCAAATTATAAAGAAATGAGGGGTGGCCTTTGACTTTTGCATAGTATTGAAAGCAACAGTGCAAACTTGAGGAACATGAAAGGTTAAGTATACACTGCCTTTTCATACTGCATTTAAGAGAGGCAGTTTTGAAGCATCAACAGTAGAACTTTATAAAGAATGGAACAAACCCTTTTTAGTGAAGAATTAGTGATAAGCCATGATGCACTATGATATAGAAAGAGATACTGAGGCGTAAGAAACAATACATCCATTTATAGTGGTACTAGGAGTCCTCTTTAGTGAATGGGCACTTCTTGGCAAATTTCATGAAATGGTACCAAAGCTCCAGCATGGATGGAGATAATCTGCCCATTTCAGGTGGGTTGGAGGACCAGTTGTTTAGTAAAAACACTGTGGCCTCACCTGAGACAGTATGCTTGTGTTTGGTTTCACTCAGAACACCTTGAGTTGATCTGAGACTGGGGGGGCAACCTGCAGGGATTTTCTTTTGGGTTTTTTATGTGATTCCTTTCTTTTCAAACTGGAGTCAATTAGCATGTAAAACTTGGGCCCTTAATAACAGGATAATATTCTGCATGGCTGGTCAGTAAATGCAGCAGGTAGGAGAAATACTGTTTTTAAAAATTATATTAACTATTAGATGAGATCAGATTAGAACCATGCTGTTTTGCATCTTCTTATTCACCCTCATGTATGGCTGTGATATATTGGTTCAGTTTACTTGGCATTTTTTCCAGCAGTCTGCTGTTTCAGGGGGGGCTGCTGTGTTCAGACTGCAGCACAGGGTTCCCTCAATAGCAGAGAGAAATTTCCTGTTATAGTTTTACAGCAACAGGGAATGGAGCAGTTTTCTCTACACCACTTTAAACACTGCTTACCAATGAGCTCCACAAAGCCATTCTCAGCCCTACTTTTTTAGAAGAAGAAACACTAACAGGGAAGGGAAAGGCGCTTGCATCTGTGTTTGCATCTTAATTACTTATGACCTCTATTTTTTTTTTTTCATGAAGGGATTAAAGGAATTAAATCTATAGTAGAACAGAAAAGAAATTGTAGAAGTGATGCAATGCCTATTCCCACCAGTATAATGGAGTCTTAATGGAGCAAGAACAGAGCTGGTTCAGACAGTTAAGTTAGAGTAATTAAAATTAAACAGACCTGCTACTGCTAGAAAGCCAATGGGCTTATTTCTATATTCTTTAAGAAGATTGTTTTTGGCCACTCCAGACTCTGCTGTTTATCTTTTGTAACTGCTCTAAATACATATCTATCTATAATGCTTTTGCATTCATTCATTGCTCCATTTCATGAACACTGCTACATGTATTTGTTTTGCTGATTCAAAGCTTCCATCTCAATGCTGCTCTTTTCACACCTTAAAACAGCTCAGCCTCTGACTCACTTTGCTTCTCATCTGCCTCTTTTGTGCTGTTCTGTTTTGGCTTTATCAAAGGTCATCAGTAAAATACAGAAATGCAGATGTCCGTAATGCATCAGATGTTTAATTGGTATATGAGACACCCTCAGCTTCATTTCACACAAGCTGAAATGTTTGCCCATGTGTCTGTGTGCTTACCAGATGTGAGCTGATGATTAAAGGTTAATGCACCAGTGAGGGATGAATGTGAGCATGTGAATGTTCGTCTGCATTAATTTTCTTTATAGGGCGTCTAATGAGTAGTCTGGGGAGAGGAACGTGTCTTCAGCTGGTCAGTCAGAGTCTTGGTAAACAGGGTTTACCAATAGCTACAGTGTTGTCATTCAGTGGCTTTGTTCCAGACTGAGCTCCTCAGCTGTATCTCAGCATGGAGGGATTACTTTTTTACTTAATTTATCATGCCTAGTAAGAAGACACAAAGTTAAGTGGAAGTGTGAGCAGTTACCGTGAACACGTCTTTATTTGTTGTTGGTTTCAATGAGAAAAAATTACTTTTCTCCTGAGGTAGCAGGGATCTGTAAAGCCTCCAGAGATTTTGAGGAAGCAGCATGGCTGATAAATAAACGCTGTGCCTTAACAGTTTTCATAAGTTTTTACCCTGTTCAAGGTGACGCTGCCAACCTCACCTTCACATAGCACACAGCAAAAAGCAGGACACAGCAGAATGATCTGGAGCATCAATAATAATGGCACACAAACAATAAGAGATTGATTTTTATATATTCTCTGTATCTGTTGATATTTCATGGCAAAACTGCAGCGGCATCAGACCCTCTAGTGACTGCTAAACACCACAGTGAAAGCAATATCAGATATATCCTTTAGGTGGGTTGGTGGCTCATCGAAGTGGGTTTCATTATAGGTTGTACAGAAACCACTGGAGGCAATGTGCAGATATGTCAACATAAACAACAGTTTGAAATATACTTTAAGGACAGTACTGGGCTACATCTCTTAATCACTGAATTCATGTTTTCTATTCAGTCCCATTGTCACAGGTTTATAAAATAAAGCACCTGCCTTTACAAACATTTGTGAAAGAATGGGTTGTTTTAAAAGCTCACTGATTCTGAGTTTGGTACTGTAATAGGATTCTACAGCTGCAACCAGTCATTTCACAAAATCTAATGGAGTGGTGTAAAGCATGCCACTACTGGACTCTGGAGCAGTAGAAATGTTTTCTGTGGAGTGATGAATCATGGTCCTGGTGGTCTGATGGATGACTGACTGTAAAGTTTTATGGAGGAGGAATAATGGGATTGTTTGTCTGGGGTTGGCTTGGGCCCCTTGTTTCCTGTGAAGGGAAATCTTAATGCTTGAGCTTACCTAGATATTTTGGATAATTCTATGCTTCCAAGATTGTGGGAACAGTTTAGGAAAGGACATTTTCTGTTCCAGCATGACACAAACCAAGTGCATAAGACAAGGTCCATAAAGGCATCATTGAATGAGTTTGGTGTGGAAGAAAGTGACTGGCCCACACAGTGCCCTGACCTCAACCCCATCCATCACCTTTGAGATGAGCTAGAACGGAGATTGTAAGCCGAGCACTCTCATCCAACATCAGTGTCTGACCTCACAAATATTCTTATGGATAAATGGGCAACAGTTCTCAGAGATTAACCCCAAACCCTTGTAGAAAGCATTCCCAGAAAAGTGGAAGCTGTTATAGTTGCAAAGGGGTGCCAGCTCCATATTGATGCCTATAGATTCAAAATGAGATGTCATAAAAGTTCCTGTAGGTGTAACGTGTAGGTGGCCCAATACTTTTGTCCACATATTGCTTGTTTTGTATCATCATTTTTTCCAGAATGCTCAAGGAAGACTCAGAACTACAGAATATCTCAGAAACTGAGTGTCATAACCCTGAAACCTACCAGAACTAACTAAAAGTAGAGCACAGGCAACAAGACTGCTCTGTGCTAAACCTTCAACAAAAGCAGAAGTCTATCCTAGCTGTCACTGGGTGAAAGGTGGGGTATACCTTAGACTGGTCACTATCACAAATCATGTGAAAAGAAAGCTATATAAATCTAACTGAGATTACTGTAACAGTGGAATAATATTTGAAAAACATGCCCTTCACCCAACTTAAAAAAGCAGTGTGCCTCCAGAGATTTCTCCAGGCTGGTTTGAAAAATAGATGGCTGCCATAGAGGGTGTCTGAAAATTTCCCCAAGAACCTGAAGAAAAACTACTCTTGCAATGTCTTTAGACACTGAAAAGGTATTCGGTGAAGAATAACACAAAAGACTAGCCACAAACTGTGGTGTGCACAGTGTATATAAGGACATGGACAAAAATGGAAAAGGGGCCCCACTTGTATTGGAGGGGTAGTACTGAATGCAGAAAAACATACATAAAGAGAAAGAAATGTAGACCACATACAGACGTGTATATGTTGGCATTAGCAATTCAATTTGCCTTCAGCTGGAAAAAAAACCTTTTCCACATAATATTATGGAAAAAATAAACATAAATTATGAGTTTGTGAAGAAATGCTCTGCATAAAATTGTAAGAGACTCATGTGCTACTAGCTTTAGGCAAAAGGCCAGATAAGAGCAGCACTTGGACAACCCAGACGGACATTTGAGGCTCCAATCCTAGGGGGCACTTGGACTTCGAGGTGGTTTAATATGAGGTTTGCACTTTAGTCACCCAAGTGCCCTTCTGTGACACGATCCATGTCAATAACTCGCTGAGCCACAAGCACAGCAGGCCAGTTAAGAGTGTATCTGCAATCAGGGGAAAAGGGGAAGAAACTATTTTTCTTTGAGTAAGATTTCATGATAAAGATGATAAACATAATCTGCATACTTAGAAAGAGCATGTACACTCACCAGCCACTTGATTAGATACACCTTGCTAGTACCATTTTGGAAACCCTTTTGTCTTCAGAACTGCCTGAATTCTTCATGGCATAGATTCAACAAGGTGCCGGAAACATTCCTAGAGATTTTTGCCCATTTTGACATGACAGCATCACACAGGGAACTCATTGTCATGTTCAAAAAACCAATTTGATATTATTTGAGTTTTGCGGCATGGGGCATTATCCTGCTCGAAACAGACATCAGAAGATGGGTACACTGTGGGCATAAAAGGATGGACATGGTCAGCAAGCATGCTTGGCTATTCTGTGACTTTTCAATGATGGTCAACTAATACAAAGAGGCCCAAAGTGTTCCAAGGAAATTTTCCCAAACACCTTTACACTACCACTAACAACAGCCTGAAGTGATGATACAAGCCAGGATGAATCCATGCTTTCATGTTGTTTATGCCACATTCTGATCCTACCATCTGAATATCACAAGAGAAATGAAGACATTTTTCCAATCCTATTATCCAATTTCAGTGAGCCCATATGAGTTGTAGCATCTAGGGTGACTAGATGTCCCTCTTTATGTGAGACTACACAGTATTTTTTTAGCCCTTGTCCCCCTGTCCCACATATTGAAACAATGTCCCACATTTAGTTTTCTAAATTTAGTCATCACAAACTCACTAGCCACACAGGCTCTTGTGGAATATGATGAAAACAACCACAACTGAACAAAAATGCAGATACAGTAAATCCTGGGAAATCTCTAATAACTGGGTGAAACTAGAGAAAGGGGATTTTCAGAGGGTTCTTTTCCCAATTTTGTCAGTTATTAATGAGTTTCACAAGAATCTTATGACTTAGAAGGTGATGTGCCAGTTGACGGCTGCATCCCTGCTGAAAACCAACTGATTACTGCAAGAAAACTACTGCATTAGACTAAACTTTAACTTCCTTTTATTCTCATTATACTTACTTAGCAAAGGAGTTGAGTTGGTCACTTTCAAAAAAAATATGTCCTTTGTGTGCTACATGCCTCTCAGCATTGTCCCACATTTAGTTTGTTAGAAGAAGATATACTTTATTAATCCCCTAATGGGGAATTTATAACTAGATCTCAACACATTTTCTTTGTAGGTATATACACACATTTTACGTGCAGTTTATTAACACAGACGCACACACACAAGCAGAGCTGAGAGAGAAAAAGGCAGCCCATGATGGGTGCTGAGGAGCACAGTAGGGGTTTGGTGTCTTGCTCGGGGGTGCCTCTGTGGTAGTTCCAGCCTCCTTCGGCTGCCACAGGCAGGTATTGAACGAGCACCACGTCAACAGCTCTCTGGTTCCCAACCATTTACTGTTGCACTGAGCCACTGCCACCCCTATAAGAGCTAATCACCCTAGTAGCATCTGTTTACTGTTCTGTCAACCGGTGAGGTCTTCTGCTGCTGTAGCGCATCTGCTTCAAGGTTTGACATGTTACGCCTTCAGAGATGCCGGGTGGTTATTTGAGTTACTGCTGCCTTCAAACCAGCTTGAAGCAGTCTGGCCATTCTCCTCTGATCTCTGATAGCAACTGCTGCTCACTGGATATTTTCTCATTTTTGGATCATTCTCTGTAAACCCCAGAGATGGTTGTGAAAAATCCCAACAGATCAGCAGTTTCTGAAATGCTGTCACCAACAATTATGCCATGTTCAAGTGACTTTCATTTCCCATTCTGATGCCCCGTTTTGATCTTCAGCAGATTGTCTTGACCTTGTTTAAGAGCTGAAATACGATCAGTTGCTGCCATGTAATTGACCAGTTAGATATCAGCATTAACCATCAGTTACACAGGTATACTTTATGAAGTGGCTAGTGAGTGTGTAACTTCTATGCCCACATGGGATGCAGTACATGGCTGTTATATGTTTTTTAGGTCACCAATATTAACACCATGGTAACATTTTATAAGTATTATATATAGTATTTGATACTATATGTCCAATATGTTGAAAGAAAAGCATCAACTATTAGTTAAAATGCTCTTTATAAATGTCCACGACAGGTTTTTAAACTGTCTTCTTCTTTTATCAAAAGTGTCCAGCTGACAGACTTACCAGCTTATGTGCATAGCTCCTAGAAAAAGCGTGTGTGTATGTGAGTTGTGTTTTTCATGTCAAAGCTTGATAAACCAATATCCAATTTTTTTTTTTATCAAAATTGTTCCTTTATTTCTTCCTCTATTTCCTCTTTCTTCTTTTCTCGTCCTAGCATTTTGCTCCAGAATTGCATTCCTGCCCTTTTGCTGTGCTCATCTAAAACCCTTATATGCTATTGCTTTGCTATCCTTTTACTGTCATTCCCTCTGCTGTGTTATTCCTTTTTCATTCGCTCCCTTCCTCTTTTCTGGCATTAGTTGCTCAGCAACATCAAGTGGTATTTGTTGGTACAGAAAAAAATAGTGAGAAAGAAACAGCAGATTCACTGTGAGGGGTCTTTTGTCATTTTGTAGAGCTACAGGGTCCGAAAACCATAGAGCTTTGACTGGACCTATACTGAGGCTGTCATTCAGTGATTAAAAATGTTTCTAGTAATAAGTTCAAGATTAAAAATAAATAAATAAAATACACTAATTAAGGCTGCCCCATGGAGTTTTGGACTATGTGTGGTACACTAGAGCTCTTATTTGATGGGCACATTAAAGCATAACCTTTATTTTAATGCGCAATGAGCAACAAGCACACTATACTGTATGTAAGCACAGAACACACGTCTGCCAGTTTGTGACAGTAATTCACCATAAAAATTTTTACAGCCCCACTGTTATAGGATTTTCTGGACTGATGCCAAAAACAGATTTTAGGTGAGAAAATAATTCTGTTATTGATCTGGCAATATTTGTAGGGGCTTACATGACTCTGCTCTGCTGTGGCGCTCCCTGAGCTGCAGATAGTGCTGAGAATATTCTAAACAAATAGAGGTGGAGCCACTCTGTTGGACAAACTGAGTGAGGACAGAGATTCTAAATTACTCCAAGCATATTTTTCTGCATTATGTTCCTGTTGCTGCACATTAAACATAATGATAATTGCTGGATCTGAAAGATTGTAAAGCACCATTAAAATTAAGCAGGGAAAGAAGGCTGTGAGCTTTGAATTTGTGAGTTTTATATAAAAGTGTCATTTTTTATGCTTCAGCATTGTTGTTTCCTCATTTTCAGTCACCTGACCAGTGTGGAACCCTGAAAAACAAACCACTCTTCTAATGTACCTTCAGCTGCTCCCTTGAATTCTTGCCAAATGGTCGCCACAGCGGCATCCCTGCTAGAACTTCACTTTGTACCTCGGTAAAAAACCTCCGTGTTCACACTGACAGTTAAGTGAACTTCATTAAACACATAGAAGCCATTTACAAGAAGGGCTAGAGCCGTCTCTATTTTCTGAGGCAACTTAGATCCTTCAATATCTGCCAGACGATGCTCAGGATGTTTTACGAGTATGTGGTTGCCAGTGCAATCCTAGTGTGCTGGGGCCTCAGACTGAGAGTAGTGGACACCAACAGACTCAACAAACTGATCCACAAGGCCAGTAATATCGCGGGTGTGGAGCTGGACTCTCTGACAGTGGTGTCAGAAGGGAGGATGCTGTCTAAATTAAGGACAATATTGGACAATCCTTCAAACCCTCTCCACGACGTGCTGGACAGGCACAGGAGCACATTCAGCAGTAGGCTTATTCCACCATGATGCACCACAGACGGCCACAGGAAATCATTCCTACCTGTGCCCGTCAAACTTTACAACTCCTCACTGTGACTCCTTGACCAGTTTCTTTTCTCGCCACATCTTGTACCTATTGTCTATAGTGTTTAACTTCGGAGTCATTTCTGTTACATATTGCAATTTATACAGACATATTTATTTGTTCATTTATTTTAATCTTCATTTTCTGCCGTTCACATTTATAGTTACTTATATCTAAATGAGCGTCTGTAACACAATGCAATTTCCTCCCAGGATTAATAGTGTGTTCTGGTTCCGATTCTGATTGTCGGTGATTACACTGTCGATAGGATTGAGAGTTCTGGGCCCTCGGCTCGAAGAGAACATCATAAAGGCACGTTTGTAATGATGAGATACAGAAGACTGAAATGATTCTGCTGATGCAAATATGACCAATATACATTGCTGTGCTTTTTAATGCAAATTTGAAGTTACATTTGAAGTTAAACGAATAAGTAACATTTTGAATTATTACAGCTAATGTTACAAAGTGGTTTGAAATGAATAATGAATAGAGAAGGGAAGAGAGGCAAAGTATGTGTGCTGGCTGGGAATGTAAACAAGCGCATCTGACCTTGGAGGGCCAGACAGAGAGGGGACAGTGTGTATGCCGACGGAAGAACCACTTGGCTGAAGAGTCCCCGTTATCTGTAAACAGGCACATCTGACCTTGGAGGGTGAGACAGGGGGAGACAGAGTTATGCAGAATAAAAGGAGTTGTTTGCCATCAAAGTGTGGGATTTGCGCGTTGGACCTGGTATGCTGTACTGCGTCTACGGAGGACCGATTGCGGGAGAGATCCTGGACTCTGTCTACAGCCGCCTTAGAAGAGGATTCCCCCCCCAGCCGTGGACTTTATTCGGCAGTCATGAGATCTCTTAAATCTCTCCTGCGGGATGGTGGAGCAAGAGTGTGGAACTTCTTGGATTTATTGGATTTTATCACTTCAAGGATCCAAGCTGAAACTGCCACCCCCCCACAGGAGCGTCCCTGCCCTCAAGTCTCGGCCGGACAGGAGGAACGGGACGCAACCCCAGC
>VUQH01045320.1:13293-23981 GCA_015106775.1 Etroplus canarensis | reverse complement strand
GTCAGAGCATATACAGTGATAATCCATATCACTGCACTGCATCCAACTTCTACTCAATAAAAGTCTAGAGATGAGTAGATGGGTTCAGTGCAGTAGATATATGGAACAAAGAGAAAACATTCTTCAGTAAGTTGAAAAAATAGCACCAACAGCCAACTCTTATCAATTTGTAAGTTTTCAGGCAACTTAGCCAATACTCCAGGCAAAAATCCTATGATCAACTGCATGTCTGAATGAATGCACTCTAAGCTTCCATTGATCTGATCTAAAGTATTGAGCTCCTGTCATCATCTGCGGTCATGTAAAGTGGTTGTCATAGGCTCCATCCATCACTGCCCTTACCCTCTACCAACTCATCCAGGCTGGTGATCTTCCTGCCGCCATCCAGCGCGTACAGCATCCGCACTCCTTGAGGAAGGTTGACGTTGTCTGACAGGGACCGCGTGAGCTCCATGAGCAGGGCATCCAGGGATCTGAACCGGTCGTTAGACACGGCATACACCAAACCTTTGAAATACTTGTCACCGTTGCGATAAAAGCGCACCTTCCTGGCCTTTTTCTCGGACGTGAGGGACTGGAGAGTGCGTGTGCGGTAGAAACTACAGTGCGCGCTGTGCGCGGGGCTGGGGACCAGCCCGTTGCCTCTGGAGCCGCACTGAGACCCGGAGCCCGAATTGGTCCTCGGTGTCCGGTGCGGCTTGTCTCGTTCCTCAAAGTGTTCGAATTCAATGCTTCTGCTTAGCGACATGTCGTCTCCTACTTTATCTACCCGGTTTCAGACGGCAGGCCAACTTTGATCCTGAAGGATCTGAAGGATCGATGAGCCAAAAATGAAGGAGGCAGCCTACACGTGTGCGTCCACAGTGGGACTACTTAAAGCTGCACCGACAGCTCCAAAACCAGAAGAAAAAACACACGGGAAATGGCCCCTCGGTCCACTGAAACTTCAGTCTTTTTAAGATCGATCAGTTAAACTGGTTTATCTTGCTACAAAAGCAGGAGCAATAATCCAAAACGCCAACTCGACATGAGCTATCCACTGGAAAATGAGTCGAATGATGAGCAGCTGTGCTTGGCAGACATCGCAGTGAATCTCTGCTGTCCTGCAAACAAGCCTGAAATTTTAGAAAACTTCGGCACGCCGCACTAAAGCCGCCTCCTCCAGTCCTTTCTCTGACTGGTCGTCAGAACAAGCTGTCAAATCAATGGATAATGAGGCGGAGGTTGGAGGAGAGCCTTCCACGCCTCGGGGTCCTAATGCTCTGTATTGTTCTGCTCTTTTGTTCAAGACCAGAACAATGAAGTTTAAGTTTTACATTGTGGCCTGATGACCTCAAATGTGGAGATCTAAAAATGATACACACCCAGAGAGTGAGAAAGTAAATTCTAAGCTGACAAATCAGATATTAGAACTAAAAGAACAGCCTGGGACTACTATACAGCATGCCTACAATTTAAAATATATAATTATATAGATTCTATTATCAACATCCTATCACTTTATAACCCTAAAGAAATAATCTGTGATATTTTTATTCACATGAACCATTATTTAACAGTGCAAAGAAAAGTTAAACTTTAATTAAGTTCAACTTAATTGTAGCGTGTAAATATGCACAAATCTGACTGCAACACACTCAACAAAAGTTGTGACAGAGTTAAAATAAAATCAAAAATTATATATAGAATATTCAAGCAGCCACGGATTTGGAAGAGTCCAAACTAAGAGTTCCAACTTCAAGCAGGCTAAATGCCAGCAGGTGAGGTATCATGATTGGGTATAAAAGTAGCATCCATCAAAGGGTCAGTCATTGCAAGCAAGGATGGCTCACCTCTTTGTGTCAAAATTTGTGAGAGAATCATTAGTTACTTCAAAATGAACACTTCTCAGTGTAAGATTGCAGAGAATATACAATTACTATATAATGCAATTTCATCCCTGTGATTAATAAAGTATTCTGATTTGGATGATTCTGAATTCAGGTCTTTCAGTATCTACAGTGTATATATATATATTATTGTGAGAGGATTTAGAGCATTCTGAGACATCTTAGTGTATAAAGGACAAGGCCAGAAATCACTAGTGAATGTGTGTGATCTTCCAATCCTCAGGCGACACTGCCTATCATGGTACTGTGAGAAATGCAGCCACCTGGGCTTGGAAGAACCTAACACAGTCCATCGCTGCATCCAGAAATGTGAAACCATGTGCTGTGGTCAGGTGAGTCCACATTTCTCTCAAGTTTTCTGTGCCAAAGATGAAAACTAACATCCAGATTGTTATAGGCAAAAAATACAAAAGCCAGCATTTGTGATGGTATGGAGGTGTATCAGTGCTTATCACATGACTGAATTACATATTTGTGAAGGTACCATTGCTGTGTATTAGGAGTTTAGAGGGACATATCTTGCCAATAAGGTGACATCTCTTCCCTGGACATTCATGCTTATTTTAGCAGGACAATGCCAGGCTACAACAGTGTGGCTTTGTAGACACAGAGTGTGTGCGCTTTACTGGCCTTTACTGGCCAACACTATAAATGTAACCAAATCACAACAACAAAATCACCTCTTTTTCCAGTGCCCAAATCAACCAATCATGGCAAAGCAGAGCCCCTACAGCTGATCCAATTTAGTATTGGTTTTTGTCCAGATGTTTATGGAATTTAGCCATTTAAATTTTACAAAACTAAAACACATATTTTGTTTTTAAGTGTGGCTTGCCACTAACTGTCACCACATGTTAAGCACTGGTGGGTGTTCCCATAGTAATGAACGCCTTTGAGTTTAAAGCACCAAAAGTCATACAGTAGATGTAGACATGGACATACACAGACTTTATTGCCATTTGCAGGGGTACTTCATATTGGAATCCTTGTGTGTTGCTCACAGAGTTACGACTTAAGAGAAGAAGAGTAGTTAAAAGAGCAGCACAACTGGACAGAAAAAAACACAATATAAAAAGACTGCAAAAAATATAAAAATGGACTATGAGACCTTAAATGTGTACATTTTAAATTGTTTCACAAAAGCTTGCATGTTTAAAACACATATTTTGGCACACTGATAGAGGGAACTAAGTAGAGAGATTTGTATAACTGAGAATTACAGGGTGAGGGGGGATAGAGATAGCGAGGGTTCAGTAAACCCACACAGTAGTGTATGCTGGTGTAGTGCTAAATGCAAATGTTATAGTTTTAAGCACCTGTAGCATTTGTCAAGTTACTAAGCACACATGAGTAAGAGCTATGCTTCATCACAAATGCCAAACAGTTTTTTTCAAGTGCCCAGTGTGCCAGTTTTTGTTCAGGAGCAGCACACAGTTATTTTTCTGAGCTCTTCTATGGGACCCCGTGAGCATTTCCACACAGTAAATGAAAGAGGTGCAAATAGGACTCACTTTATCTCATTGCAGGAATAATACATTTACAATTTATAATCCACAATCACAAAAAACATAATGAATGAAAAAATGTACTCAGTATGTGATAGGTTAGGTTGAAAAAAGGATTGATTTTTTTTTACATAAAATAGATTTAAATAATAGAGATGAACAGTATTTTTACATTTAAAATATATGCATATGTCCCATGGCATATGATACAATATGTCTATAATGGTGAATGTCACAAATGCAAAAGCTGGACACTCCACTCTTGCCAAATAGTAAGCTTGGATTATAGATGGCAATGCCAGGTTTACTCACTGCCTGGCGGGTTCCTGAGAAACTCACGGCCATTTCCAACCAGGCTCCTACCTACTTGCGTCATAACCTGGCACAGCACACTGTCAGAGCCACAATGTCAGTGCATCTTGTCAAAAATAAATATGACAACTGGTTTGTTGCAAGTTAGTTTTGGGATGATGAATCTCTTTTTAACAATTATTCTGACAAATAAAGTCATATTAGAGGAGTGTACCACACTTTTAAATTAAATATAAACATTTTGGATATTAGAAGAATCAAAACTTAAAATACAAATATGATTAATGGAAATACATTATATACAGTTAGGAACATAGGTTTTTGGACAGATATACTTTTTTTTGTCATTTTGCCTCTGTACAGTACCACAGTAGATTTGAAATAAAACAGTGCAGTGAAAGTGTAGCGTTTCAGCTTTAATTCAGGGGGTTTAGTAGAAGAATTGCATTAACAGTTTAGAATTACAGCCATTTTTATACATAGTCATAGTCATAGTTTCATTGCCAGATGACGCCTGTTCCCTTGTTTTTTTAATGACAAACTAAGCAGCTGGGATTGATACTGAGAATTGAACTTGCACTTGGAGAGACTTCCCTTAATATGAAGTCCAAAGAGATGTCACTGCAGATAAGTAGGCCATTATTAGGCTGAAAAACAATCTGGTACTTATAAAGAACAAATGCACTGGCCAGCTCAGCAACATCAAAGGCCTGAAAGGCCACAAAAGACAACTGAAGCGGGTGATTGCAATGTTCTTTCTTTCTTTCTCTGGTTAAGAAAAACCCTTTCAAGAACACTCTTGAGGAAGTATAGATGTATCAAATGTATCAGTGTGTCATAGTCTACAATCAGGAGATGCCTTCTTGAATGTAAATACTCAGGGTTTAGAATAAGGTGCAAACTAGTGGTTACACACAGGAACAGGAAGGCCGGATTAGATTTTACCAGAAAACATTTAAAAGAGCCTGCTCAGTTCTGGAGAAAAAGTCTTTGGACAGATGAAACCAAGATTAACTAGTACCAGACTAATGGGAAAAGGTAAGTATGGACAAGGAAAGGAACAGCTCATGATTCGAAGCATTAGCATAACACATCAGGAGGCAATGTTATAACATAGGCAGGTATGGCTGCCAGTGGAACGGGATGTGACTGTTGATAAAAGTAGCTGGGTGAATTCAGAACTGTACAGAGCTATGTCCTCTGTTTAGATTCCGCCAAATACGCAAAACTGATTGGACAGCACTTCACAGTGCAAATAGATAATGACCCAAAGCATACTGCAAAAGCAACCAAAGTGTTGATGGCCAAGTCACTTAGCGCAACAGAACATGCTTCTCAGTTACTGAAGACAAACATGAAGGCAGAGAGACCCACAAACACGCAGTAACTGAAGGCAGCTGCAGAGCATTTCAGGCAGAAACCACAGCATTTAGTGATGCCCATGGGTTCTAGACTTCAGGTGGACAAAAGATTTTCATCCAAGTATTAAAAATATCCTCAGATTTAAAATTATATTACTTTTACCAGTTTGCTTTGAGCTTCTGAAAATGGGAGACTATACACTACCAGTCAAAAGTTTGGACACGCTTGACCATAGTGGAGTATGGCCAAGCGTGTCCAAACTTTTGACTGGTAGTGTGTATAAAGATGGCTGTAATTTCTAAATATGCAGTCAAAAAGCATCAAACTGAGATTTCAGATGAGAGGCCAGCTGTGGGTATGTATTGTTTGATCAGCCTTTCTGGAGGAAATTGTTTAGCAGGAAACAAGAAGGAGTTCCCTTTCCCCTGGCAAAGGGAAATCCTGTACAGAATGACAAAGGAGAAAATCCCACTCTCTCTAAAATATACATAACAATTAAGCTGTCAATGACACTTAAGCATCCTCTGACCATTTCTTTTGATTCTTCTGATCAGCTGCTAATACAGGGCAGTTCATGTGGGATTTGGGGAATATTTTTCCACACAGATCTGTATGAAAATCACTTAGCAAAACAATGTAGTCTGACCAAAACAACACAAGGCAAAGCATGTGATCAGATACAAAGCACTTCTAGTTTCAGATTCAACCCAAAAACCATATAAACATACCAAGAGCTATTCAGTTTGAGAACTGAAAGTAGAAAGCTTTGATTCTAGTAGCTTAGTCTACACTATACTTAAGATGAATTTAGTACAGAGGTATTTATAAGGGTTACATGGGCCCTCAGATGCAAAGATCAGATCATGATAGTAACTGTATTGAGGCCATGTGGAAAATCAGTGACTATATTATTTACATTGCAGCAGACACAGTGCACACATAAGTTCAGATTAACGTGTTGATAAAGATGAAGATATGGCTTTAGAACCAAAGGTTAGGTGAGAGAGTGGCAGTTAAAGAGAGACCAGCTCCATGAAAAATATGGGTCAACCTATATTACAACCTTAGCCACACAAATCCAGGTAAAATCCAAAAATCCATGTCAAATGTACATGTAAAAAGACAAAACACAAAACCCTGATTCCAAATTCCTTAAGGAAATCAATAAAGTGTTATTGTTTCCCCTTCCACAGATGTCAAGGTGAAAGTAATTCCTGTAAAGCCCAGTGAATCTGAAAGAGAGAAAACACTCTAGCACCCTCTAGTGTTCAACGCTGAACAGTAAATTAAGGGTTTTTAATTGATAATTTTTCTTTTACAACAACAGACACGTAATAGTTTATACAAAATGATGTGGTAACTGTGCGAAAATGTGTAACCAAAAAGTAAAAATTCATATATGTTGGGTCATATCAATAACTGTTTTAGGAAAGACCAGCTATATAGAAGCAATGAAATCCTCACTGCTTAATTAGTGTGCATTTTTGATGACTGACATAAGTGATATGGTGTACTGGCCAGCATATATGGTCTGGAGCACATACAATTTATTAATTATGATGATGATGATGATTATTCTTATTATTAATTTTAATAGGTCTAATAGGTTAATAAGTCTAATAGGACACATCAGTGTCCTATTAGACTTTTCCAAAATCCTTAATACAGCTACTCTTCACTGCAAGATATGAACATATCTGCCAGTGCCTATTGATCTCACACACCACAGACACTCACTTGAGAACAAGAATGCGAAATTCCATGGCTGACCTCTTAAGCAATGACAGAGTATCATGGAGTCAGAGGGCGCTGGCTCTTTCAGTTTCCCCATGCTTGGCTGCAAACTGCACCAGTTTGCACTTGCACCAGTTTGCATCGGTGGTTAGTGTTCAGTGAAGCTAACAGAACTAGATCACTTTCTCAAAAAGGGGAGCTGAAACCCTGAGGTTACCCAACCACACATACTCCACTTCTCTGCCAAGAGGTTCTGCTTGTGAAAATTAAAATAAAATTGGTGACAAGGCACTACGCTGGCAGAGTTCTAGGGTAGTTTGACTTTCATTCATTAATGGGATTTTGGATTAGTGCTTTGACAGGCACCGGTAAATCTCTGGCCACAGCTCAACACAGCCACCTTTGCAGTGCTTGCACATGGCCAGTTGAGGCTCCATGAATCCTATCCTCCCCAGGAATCAAGGATTAACCATACTTTCTTAACTTCTCACCCACAGGTGCCTGTGCATCTGTACAGTTCCTTCAGGGTACCATCATGACTTCACCACTGTAGTCGGTCTGTTTCAGGAGGGGGAAATGATATACAGTACCTTGTCTCTCTTTTTTTTGTCGAGGTTAAGTACAAAACTTAACCTGGACAACACAACCTTGGGAAACCCTGCAAGGTGGTGTTTTCTGTGACAACATGGCTATCAGCAGCATTGGGACATGCCAGTCTCTCTACTATAATAAGGTAGTTAATCTCAGAAACTGCAGGACAAAAGCCATTTAGCAGAATTTGCATGTGCCAGGAATACAGTTTTGACTTGTTTTATAGCATATGTAAAAGAAAAATAAATCTATTAAAACTAGCAAAATCCCCTTTTAAACTTAACCTTAAACTTGGCAAACTCACATACACTTAAAATTTCCACACACTCCAAATTCTATCAGACATTTCCGGCTGTTGTTTGTCGTATTTTTGAAAGTCTGGACAGTTGGTGGAACAATAATAAAGCAACATATACCATAGCTGCACGCTAAGGACTACTGCCATAAAAAGCACAACAGTTACATTTGTAGGAAGTGCACACAATGGGCCACAGGCATAAAATGAGGAGAAAAATATCACCCTCAGCCTTGAGCCATGGCAGCTTTTACGGGGACAGTAAATGTTAGAGTCATACATTATCACTGTAATTTCATCAAGTAAATGTCTTGGTATAGGAGGACAGTATTTATTTACCTGGTAATTTGCTCACATCACTGATTTTAAACACACACACACACACACACACACACACACACACACACACACACACACACACACACACAGAGCAGGGATTCATAAGCCTGCACATAATGAAAACATGGACTTTATAACTGCAAGACAATATAGGTCAGCTACAGCCAGGTTTTAGATACTGTCTGAAATAAACCTAGCACTTCCTTTACCATCAAGACAAATTCAGTTATAGCAGGTCACATCAGGTTTTACACAATTTGGCAGCAGTTACTCTGAGGGCCCATGTTTTCCCACACTGACCCAATTCTCTCACATTCTGTTAAAGGTAAGGCACACAGTACTGTTGCCAGGTCAGCTGATGCTGTAAGTGAACTACAGCTACAAGGCTTTGTCTGGGCTCAGGAGCAGGAGGAGTTGATTAGAAACTATAAATGCTTCGTTAAGTTTCCCACATTTTGACAGATAGTCAGGTAAGGTATAGGTATGTATTGATGTACGATGATTGTTAATCTGAAGGATACAGATGAAACCAGTGAAACCGATAAAAAACTTAAGAAAACAGCAGTGTTTTGCCTTTAGGCTAACAGACTAACACATTATGAGATAGGTGTGGTGAGGTTTGACTTAAAAGCCTAACTTAAACTGAACATTTTCAGAAATATTTCAGCAAGTCACTTGTCAGCAAGTAAATATAGCATCTGTAAAGAGAGAGAGACAATAGTAGAGAGAAATAATAACTTGATGTATTAAGACACATGCACCCCAGTAGTATAAGTCAAATATAAAAGTATGTTTAATATACAAAATACAATGTATGTGCTGACTTTCTCTTTAAGACAACACTTTTCCCATCTGACCACAAGATGGGGATCTTACACCTTCTGTTGTACTGCTCTCTTCAAATGAGGTAACTAATTTTTCAGCATTGCGTTCATATATTTTGTTTTATATTTCACTTTATAAAAGATTAATTCCTTGAGCAGGACTTTATACAGCTGAAAAAGAATTACTTTAATGAGTGCCTCAGGAAAATGAGCAAAGTATTCATACAAGAGATATTAGAGTTTATAGTTTCTTAATTAATAAAATATGGAGGGCATTTTTCTGGGCAAAATTTAATAAATACAGAATAGGTATTGCAATACAAACAAAACACTTTGTGATGACAGTCATGTGGACATCCCAAGTCCCAATAAACATGTCCATCAAAGCCTCTTTCAGGCAGTTTGTTTTGTCAAATGTGAAAAAACTGACAAAGAATGAAAATGAGAACATTTCTCTGTAGTTTTATTTCATTATAGGCAGTGGTCTAAGTTTGCAATATTGCTTCAGTTAATTTCCATTACTGTTGAAAAGTCTAGTTTTTATTTTTTTATTTCATTTAACTAAAATGTTTTCTCATACCTAGTTTTAGTATTGTTTCAGTTAACTATAATAACTTTACCATTATCTACAAGGCATAGTTCCCTAATGACTTGCTTAGAGATTAGACAGAAGCAATTAGAATGAAAATAAAAATGGGAGCAAATGAGATATACTGTAGAAGGATATATTTATGTATTTTTTGAAGGACAAATTAAAGTCTGTAGAGAAGAAAGATGATAGGGTGTGGAGAAAAAGGAATGTGATTAAGTGAGGTGAGAGTGACACAAGGTCTTAAAGAGAGGATTTTTCAAATTCCAAACAAGAATATCTGGAGAGGAAAACATCTCTACCATGAGGGAAAAGACCAGGATGGAGAAGTGTTGAGTCCCTACAGGGAAACAGGGCCTGAATCATAAAAATATTACTCTATTTAAATCAGTGAAATAGCAGTAAATGAACTATAATATCAAGGCACATCTTTCTATATGTATTCATCCACACAAAATAAAAAAAGCTCACCTTCAAACACCACACTGCTACTGTGCGTCACTGCATGTTTTGGCCTTGACCTAATACGAAACACTCCTATCTAACTGAGTGATTCCCACTGAAGAAAGACACATCTCTGATCAATAACACACTCTGTGAGTCCTCAGCAGGGGCAAGAAACATCTAGACATTAATAGCACTGTTAATCTGTCAGAGCTGGTGCTGGTAGATTACAGTTGAAGGGGTCATCACATTGAACAGTCAAAACTAATCGAAGCTGACACATGTCAGAGCGAGGCATTGCTTGGACCTGATCTCATCCAAGACATCCTGCTCCTCCCCAGACAAATCACTGGGTCCGTGGCCTCACTATTGTAAAAAACTACATGTACCATTCCAAAAACATAAGTACAATACACACTGGCACTGATCTGTCGTATACTCATCAGCTTGATTGTGCTCCATGTATGCGCTAAAGCATCTATGGAGGTGGGAATATCTGCACCTGGAATATTTTCCCACTAATGCAATATAATACAAAACAACTAACTGATAAATCAGTAATCCTTTATACATATCAATTGTAAGGCATTCAAAAGAAAAATGCCAGGCACTTTATTTTCTTTAGGTTTGGTAACAGTAAAGGAATACATTTTGATATCCATGAAAAAATACTTTCTTCTAAGCATTTTAGTCTGTAACTATTATGTTACACAACTACAATCCACCTTTCAGATGAATTTAAAAGATATTTAGTTTTAACATGATTAATAAAAAAATGTTGTAATTCTGCATTTACATCTTGCT
>VUQH01045320.1:2568-13273 GCA_015106775.1 Etroplus canarensis | reverse complement strand
ATCTTGCTTCTTTAAATAGTACATTCAACTACAGTATCTTTACAAACTGAT
The DNA here is from genome assembly GCA_015106775.1 of Etroplus canarensis. Lineage (NCBI taxonomy): Eukaryota > Metazoa > Chordata > Actinopteri > Cichliformes > Cichlidae > Etroplus > Etroplus canarensis. Next base: position 13,222 of record VUQH01045320.1, on the reverse strand, counting down.
GACTCCACTGCAAGTATTAATTGCGCTATTACCACCCTCTATGCAACAATAACCTGACGTGAACTATGATGCACAGTTACACTGGTCACTGCATGTCACCACAGATCTTGCATAAAATTCACAGAGATGTGTCAGAAATTAGCATTGTGAGCAGTTGGGCATTGACGGTTGTCTTTCGCTGTGAATATCAACCACGATGCTGGTGAATAAGTCCCTTCTCATCTGATCTTGTCACAAACTCCTACAGACCACTATGATGTCAAAGACAGTGAGTAGGTTCATGATGCCATATGAGCATGACTGCTGTTAAATACGTTTACAGGGCTAAAAGGATCAGTATAAACTTCACAATACAGTAGACAGTAGTAGCTGCTGATGAATAAAGCATCATAGTAATAATTTACAAGGCCCACTCACAGAGCGGTGACTGCTTACTGCACACTGTTGGTGGCTCTTGGTTTTTACAAGGAGTAGCTAAAATGCTGTTCTTACCATCATTTAACAGTTTTGGAAATTTAACAAAACCAATTTCAAAATGAATATTTAAATATGAGGAAATACCAATAAAATGTTACAAAATATGAGGCAATATTAATACAGTGTTACTGAATTGGTGTTTTCATCACACTTAAGGTCTGTGATTATTTGGTTATTGTAACTTTAAACCCCAGATGGGATTGGAGTCATAGATTTTTGAAAATGATCAAAGAGTAAGTTCCTGAAAACATAACTAACACTTTAAATGATTATGTAGTGCTCTAATGCTATCAGTAAAATAACACATATACTGTATGAACATTATAAAAGAAACCTGCAAGACACCTTTTTTCTGTGTCCAGATCCATGCTTTCACCCTGATTTCTTCAGAGAAATCATTTAATGCCCAGAAAGTTTGAAAATAAGTATTTAACATATACTAGAACAAATGGCAATTGTCCATCTCAGAAAGCCATAAAAACAGAAAAAAACCAATATGTCACACTAAAAAAAGTCACAAAATGCTTGCAAATGTATGAATGCTTACAGAATATACATAGACTGTAATTGCTGCATCTTGAGCTAACCATGTGTCTAACAGAAATAACATGCATGGAAAAATACATGCTCAGTGAAGAAAGAAATGTCTCTATTAAACCTGTGCTGTTAGCTCCAAATGATGGTGACTGCTGCCATAATGTATCCGGGAGAGAAGTATAATCAATAGATGGCACTGTTTCCCAGGCCTTGGCCCTCAACAGTTCACCTCACTGCTGTACATCTCTCTCCCTCTCTCTCTATCGCTTTCTCTCTCTCTCTCTCTCTCAACTCTCCTGGGAGCCTATAGTTGTTCTGTCTAGAACCCACTTCTCTAAAATGTTGAACAGACTCTTGGCCAAAGTAAACCTGGAGCCATTTCAAGCAATATCATCCACCAAATCAAAAACATCACCACACTTACTGTATCAAAATATATAACTGAGGACTAGATAGCAGTCTGTGATGAGATAGATGGCGGTGGTCACAAAATATTAAAGTTATAAATAAATCAAGTGGATATATAGGCAATAAAATGTTTTTACATTGTGATGATTTTAAAAAAGTGTTGTATTTCAGTGTAAGAAAAGTGTTATATATCACTGTAGATGTCCTTATTATATTCTGTGTGTGGTTTGATATATTTTTATATGCACCACTTTTATAGAGTCCACAATTCACAGCCATGTCAGCACAGCATGTATGAGTAGGTATATATAGCTACAATCCTGGCTTAAATTGGTATTTCACCTGGGAAGAGTCATTGTCACTTTTCAAGGCATGCCAGCACATTCAAAGCAGTCAACAAGTAGCACGGGTTTGAAGCCACTGCTGGTATTATATTTATACATTTTCAAATGTCTGTTCAAAAAGGTAAGGAAAGACAAGGATGAAGGACTACTAAAGGGTATGGAATCAATCAATTTTTTTTTCAGCCAGCTTCTTTTTTCATCTGTAAAAGCTTAACATGATTTTATACAAGAGATTTTCATGAACTTACTGAGACTTATTTGTTAAACACAAGTTTGACTGTACAGCAATGGAGGGATGAGGGAGATGGGGAAAACTTCTAGATCGGGACTTTTTTTGTCTAAATGAACGGTTAAAAATTTCTTTATGTGAGTTTAACAAGTGCATTGACTTGTGAGTGCAATAATATTGATGTTTTCAGACAAATCTTAAGATGTGTATTGACATGAAATCATCATTTCCACTGATGCCCCTGACGATGATCTACCTGCAGATAATTGACAGTTGCAAAGATGTCTGGCTTAAAACTTGCAGTAAGCGGTAAGATTAATTAGAGTGCTGTGTAGTGTTGTTTGATTAATTATAACACTGATCACAGAATGGAAAAGTGTGGAAAGAAAAAGAAAGACTGAAGCTTGATTGATGAGCTCGTCTGAGAGGGAAGACTGCCTGAGCTCATGAGATTCTTTCCTAAACCTTGAAGCTCACAGGGTGCTTCTTCTTCTTCCTTCTTTTTTTAAACCTCAAGAGCACAAGCACAATATGTGTTCAGTGTCCTTTTGTTTCTCCAATCACAAGAATAAGAAGGGTTCAAATGGCATAGCAGCCACTTGGTTCACATCGGGATACCTTCTTTGTGAAAGTTACACCTGGAGCATGAGACAATCACTGTGGTTGCTAGGTAACGGGTCTCCTCTCAGTCTCTGCCATAAGCTCCCAGCAAACCAGGCTTTGCTCAGTGAATCACTCCTTACATGACCGTAGTGGACCATAGTAGAAGTAGAAATCCTGTGTGTATGTGTGCACACATGTAGCTGTTCTGTGTGTTTTCACTATGGGTATATTTTAAGGTCAGTACTCACAGGACATACCATAGGCCTTTATTTACATACATGTCACAGCAGGAAATGCAGAGATTTTTTAAAATAATAAAAATTTCTTGCATTCATTTCACGATTGTGGGTAATGATAATGGCTTACTGGAGTCCATTTCACTTTTTCAAACCGTAATGCTTTCATATCACCGTACAAAACTGGCATGTAAAGTGTTTTAACAACAAAAATGAACATTTATCTGAATTTGTATTCATGGGCATCTGGTAAAATTAGGTTCAACAGTCAGGTCCTTTTATCTTACTATCAACTCCCAAAAACTACCCAGCACTTCTAAATAATGCGTCTTCCCCAGTCATGGCTCGATGAAGCCAACAGAGTGACATCATCGATGAAAAGCAGTGACAAGACCCCAAGTCCACCGTACCAGACACCCCCCACCCCTTAGCTGCGCCTGGAAATGCTGTCCATAAAAATCATGACGGTGACAAAGGGCAGCCCTGTTGGAGTCCAGCACCCACTGGGATTGAGTCTGACTTACTGCCAGCAATGTGAACCAAGCTTTCACTGTGGTCATACAGGGACCAGATAGCCCACAGCAACACGCCCAGTACCTCACACTCCTGAGGTACCCCCTACAGGACATCCTGAGACCAAGCATGGCCTGCCCTCCTGTGGGCCCACCACCCGCATGAGGGCCTTACAGATCTGGTGCAGTGTGAATAGAGCAGGAGTCACTGGCATAGGTCCTGGCAGTCCAATCTGCGGCTGCCAAAACATTGAATTAATATAATGCAATTTGTGCTGGAAACAGCTGAGTCCTATGTTTGGAAACAACTAATGATGAGAACTGTGAGACTAAAGCGAGTCGTCTGAGTTAACTGCATGTAAAAGGTGATCCTACCCCAGTGACATGACCCATTAGTTTGTCGACTACTGTTTTGAACCCTCAAACTCAAGTTCTAGCTAGCGAAGTTATCAAGTTATACTTAGTGATATTATTTGGGATGCTAATGTAAAATTTAATCTCTATTAACAGGCAATGCATATAAATTTGTAAAATCTACAGGCAAGGGTCAAGATGTCTGGTTTCTCTTTGTGGCCCACTTGTACAGTAGTTCAAATCATGTTTGAGCAAGCTTTGGTTGTAGTCTGTGTGGAAAGCAAAAGGGGATGATATTTGCTGAAATATGTCACATAGTCATTGTCTAACAACATTTTTTTTCTAAAAAGTGAGCAGAATAGTCAGTGGGTTTCCAGACAAGCTTAAAACAAAATATACTTACCAAAAACCGTGGACAGCTCAATGCTTAATGTGTCTTTTAGTATAGTTGAATGTCGAACAAGTGAGGGGTGGAACTCACTGAGAAATTACTTCATGCGCTTATGGTAGTAAACTGTCACACCCTAAAGCCTACCATGATTTATTGTCTATTTTGTTTAAAATAGAAATTAATTTCAAAATGAACTCCATGCTGTTTTGAAGAAGACTTGAAAATAGCCACTGGGACCTTAAACTCATCTGTAAAATGTTTACTTATGTCATAAATCTAGAGAGAATTTGGGTCATTTTCCTGTTGACTTCAATTAGAAATCTTTTTACAAACAGAGGAGTGACCCTCTGCAGGTCATTAGAAAGAATATGGGTTTAATTCACCTTTGCTTCAAAACCCAGGGCAGCATCCATTTATTATATACAACAATGAAAACTGAGAATCTTAAGGGAACATAGAGCTGGGTGAATGTTCCGTGGGTGTGTCACTTTAACTGGTTTGCAGCTCTAAAATTGTTTTAAATGAAAAATTCTGTTAGGAACAGTTTGTTCTGTGTATTGGTTAAGATTTACTTGCAGTGTTAATGTGTTTTCGTCTTTTGGAAATTAGGAAAAATAACACAATACAGCTGAACAGCACCAAAATCAAATCCTCTGTTGAATGAAGTCAACAGAGGTCCTTATTGTTTGTGGAGTGTACAAGTGTAAGGGGATATATAATCCATGGTAAATCTCTGTGTAATGAGCAGTTATTGGCACTTGTTTTTGAGGAGCCCTTCTCTTCAAGTCAAATGAATGGTTTATAATGATGGAGACAGCAGCACTGAAATCTGCCCAAATGCCTCTCCGGCTCTGCTCAGTAGTGTTGTTTTCCTCTCCTCATCGGTTCCAGCCATCTGTTGCTCATTTCATATCTGTCCATTGCATTTTGGCCCTGAAACCTCGCATGTTTTGAAGCTTCGGGTTAGTGTTTGAATTATCTATTAAAGATGCTGCTTGCCATAATCACAGAATTTTGAAGCAAAAACACAATTTTAGGAAGTAACACCTTAAAAATTTAACATTGCACAAATGACACAATCATAAGAACAAAATTTATAAAAAAAAATTTAACTCGAGTTACCCATCAGTCCATCCATCTTCTTCTGTTTATCCAGTTCTGGATAGCTGGGGCACTGGAACCTTTGCCAGCCTTCATGGGGCGAGGGACAGGGTACACCCTGGACAAGTCGCCAGTCTATTGCAGGGCTAACACAGAGAGGCAGACAACCCCTCACACTTACGACCCATTTAGTATAACCAGTTAACCCAACATGCATCTCTTTGGATTGTAGGAGGAAGCTGGCAGCCCAGAAAGAGGATTAAAGCCCAGGACCTTCTTGCTGTGAGCCAGTAGGGCTAACCTCTGCACCACTGTGCTGTTCACCCATGTTACTGAGAAACATATTCCGATTTACCTGTAGTATTAACATAGGCAGACAAAATTCTGGTTTTTACTTGCAATATCAATGTCTGAGTATCTGAGACTTCTGCTATCCCCAAATGCAGTGTAGCGGAATTTCATCTGTGGTGCTCTCTGCTCTGAAAAACAACACAATAAGTGTTCAACTCATCATGTCATCTCTTTGTAGAAAGTGTTCTCAATGGATAACATTTTCCACTTTCTGTATGGGCTATTTCTTTAGTAGAAAGTTGAGAATAATGTACCTTCGGCTGCTCCGTTGTATTCTTCCTAAAGGGTCGCCACAGTGGATTAATCCGCATTGATAATTTGACAGAGGTTTTACACTGGTTGCCATTTATTGACACAGCCCTTCTTGTGAGAGCGGCTTGGGTCCTCACCTGGAATTGAACCAAGGACCTTTTGCTTATAAGGCGAATGTGTAAACCAGTAGAAAGTTGAGTGTGAGTGTTTAAAATGAGATCTTTTAATTTTCCAGAGTAACAAGAACACTTTTGCTGCATGGAAGGACATGTTGCTGTTGAAGTTTTTGATTGAAAATCAAAGTAAGATGAAGTAAGGGCCAGTGATCTTGCTCTTATTTAGTTATCATATAAATGTGCTCATAAAATGTCACGGCTTGTCACTCTCTTCCATTATGTGGAGGGATTCCATGTCTCTTCTCCTACTGTGCGAGTAGTGTCCTTGAGATTGTATTTGTAGTCTGTGCAGTGTACATGTTGTCTGTCTTCTTTACACGTTGTGATGGTGGAGTGTGGCTCTCATGCCTTCAAAATGTATTGCTTCAGATCTTTTTTCCACAACAGGCCACAGGGATAGAATACAACTGTAAAAGCCTGTAGTAGTTATGCCATGCCCCAAATAAGTGTCTGTCATGGAGGATATTGTTTATTCTCCATCCATTTTCTACCACTGATCCAATTCAGGGTTACAGGGGGCTGGAGCCTATTGCCACAGAGCAAGAGGTAGGGCACACTCTGGACAGGTCAACAGCCTGTCCCAGGGTTAACACGGATAAGCATTCATGCTCACATCAATAGCCAATGAAGAATCATTAGTTAACAAAATATACAGTAGATGTCTTTGGACTGTGGGAGAAAACCAGAATATCCAAAGAGAGCTCACACAGGCAAACTCCACACAGCCCCAGCTGGCCAGTGATTTCAAACCCAGGATCTCCTTTTTGTGAGGTAACCACTGCACCCCTGTAAAGCCCTGTTGTTTAATGTAAAGATTATGAAACACTGAAGCAAATTTGTGATTTTTGCCATATGAAAATGGACTTTATTTGTGAAGACACATCTAATTTTGTAATTTGGTTGACGTATTCCCACCAGTTACACTGTAGTTAGGTTTTACATGATACACATAAGGTGATGCAGAGGACTATTGCTGATATATTTTGAACTGGGGCACTGTTGTGGTGCTACAGTTTGGCACAGCTGCTCTTGTAAAATCTTTTGATACCTCCAATAAGAGTTCAGTCTTTTACTGAGATTAAATCCCTCAGGCCTGTTTGCAGTAAAAATCTCTCTCTCCGTCTCTCTCCAGCTCTCCCCCCTCCCACACCATCCTGTTTGCCTTTGCCTCCCTCATCATTCGCATTCTCTCCAACTCCCTACCTCTAGTGACCTACACACAGGGAGACATAGGTCACTCAGTTCAAGGCTGTGTATTCGCCACAACAGTCTGGTTAAAACTCTTGTAAACTGTCTTTAACTGAAGTCATACCAAGATACTGTAAACAGCGGTAAAAGGGTTTTTATGTCAAATGGCATGTCTGCATTATCTGATTTATTCATCACTTCTGCCAAGCATGAGCTATATATGGTTGTCCCTGTCCATCTCTGATTTAGTTTGCCTGTGACAAAGATATTTGAGCAACTTACACCCTGATTGGTTCAAAATCTGTCTTACCCACCCAAGCACTAAGCAACAGCACAAAAAAAAAAATGAATGAAAAATAAACTTTCCACCAAACCAACATTTTCAAATCAGTGTATCTTCTGATCCCTTAGTCATAAGCACAAACATCTTTGCTTTTTTTTTATCTTTGTGCTCCCAACAGGAGGAAATCTAGTGGTTTTAGTCACAGCATGGCCTTTCCGTTAATATCACCATTAGAGCATGTTTAGCTTACTCTGGCATAAATACTTCTCCTATTTATATGGCTCAATAGCTCTGAAAATACGAGCTAACTGGGGGCATTGGTATTGGTGTAGACGTGCCCTCTGATTGCTGGTGTTATAAAGTGTTTCTTTAAACTTGAAAATGTTTTAAAAATCTAATATAGCTGCTGTATAGACAGATGAACGCATTTGAGCAAAAAACCTGTCGGCCCTCATTACCTTATTCATTTTGTCACTTTACTGGTGCAGCAATGGTGGGTATATACTGTAGTTCAAGATTTAGTTCTGACATTGACATAGCTTATATCCGCTTCAATCTCAGCCATTAGGTTTGAAACATCAGTCACACTGCCCAATTCTTTAAAAAACCCACACTTCTGACCTCTTTTTTCCTGGAGCCATATATCTGTACCTGTTTCCTTTCACTCTCTGCACAGCCATATGACTGACTCCATTTAGCCTACATTTGTCCTTTGACGATGACTGATTGTTAACCAAATGCCCTAATTGTTTAATTAGGTTGGGGCCAGAGAGCTGTGACAGCTGCAGCATGATTCATGTATGCTGCATTTTCAGCAGCAGTAATGGGTGGTTGGCAGGCGGGGGGGGTGCAAGGAATGATGCGGCCTTTGGCAGGAGAGATGGCATCTGTCACCCATGTCAGTATAATGGGAGTGAAAAAGGCAGTGCAAAAATGCTGCCAGGTAACCCATGGCCTCCATTTTTCACAGCAGTTGAGTTTAAACAGCTTAAAACTGAGTTCTTATGATTATTAGCAAGTCAAACAATATTTGTAAGTCTCCAAAGTCAGAATTCAAAGAACAAGCAACTGTTGCTTAAAAACTGTATGCTGAAAACAGTAATGTAAAAACTGTTCATCAAATGCGCAATAAGGTAGTGCAGTAGAATTAAATACAGTTATGTAAGTATGGTAAGTAAATTTGAGGACTGTGCAGAATTCAGTTTTAAATATATATAATAATATGTAATAATATGTATGGAAATTGTAGAAAAATGTACATTTTTTTACTTCAGTACATTAGCTAACTGCTAAAGTATTGGGCCACCTACACTCCTGTAGGTGTAGTACAGGAGTGTTTATGATGTCCCATTCAAATCCATAGATCATAATATGGAGTTGGTCTCCCGACCCTTCTGGGAAGGCTTTCTACAACATTATAGAGAGTGTCTGTGGGAATTTTTGGCCATTCACCCAGAACAGCATTTGTGAGGTCAAACACTGATGTTTGATGAGAGGACTTGGCTCACAATAGCCCTTTTAGTTCATCCCAAAGGTGTTTGATGAGGCCTGTGAAGTTCTTCCACAGCAAACTCATCCAACCAAGCCTTTATGGACCTTTGTCCGCTGGAACACAGTCATTCTGGAACAGAGAAGGACCTTCCCTAAACTGTTCCCACCAAGTTGGAAGTACAGAATTGCTCAAAATGTCTTGGTAAGCTCAAGCATTAAGATTTCCCTCCACTAGACCTAAGGGGCCCAGGCTAACCCTAGAGAAACAACACCATAATGTTATCCCTCCTCCACCAAACTTTACCATTAGCACATTGCAATCAGACAGGTAACAGTATCCTGGTATTTATCATTTATCATCCATTAAGCTGCCAGAAACAGAAGTATGATTCGGCACTCCACAGAACACATTTCTACCACTCCAGAGTCCAGTAATGACAAGTTTTACGCCACTCCATCTAATGCTTGGCATTGAGTTTAGTGATGTAAGGTTTGCTTGCTGCTGCTCAGCCACGGAAACTCATTCCATGAAGTTCCCGACACACAGTTTTTGTACTGAAGTTAAAGCCAGAGGAGGTATGGAACTCTGCAGTTATTGAGTCAGTAGAGTGTTGGCGATTTGTAAGGATTATGCACCTAAGCAGACAGTGGTCCCACTCTGTGACTTTATGTGGTCTGCCGCTTTGTCACTGAGTTGCTGTGGTTTTTAAATGCTCCAACTTTGCAATAATACCACTTGCAGTTGATGGCGAAATATCTAGGAGGGAAGAAATTTCACAAACTGACTTATTGCAATGATGGCTTCCTATTAAAGTACCATGCTTGAATTTAGTGAGATCTTTAGAATGACCCATTCTTTCACAAATATTTAAAAAGGCAGACTGCATGGTTATGTGCTTGATTTTGAAAACCTGTGGCAATGGGATTAAATGAAACATTTGAATGGAACGATTAAGAACAGTGGGTCAATATTTATTAGTCCATATAGTGTAGTTACAATTTAACAGTTAGGAGCTTACAAAATATGCTGCTTTGTTACAGATTAAACTAGTTAACACATTATATAAGTAGATGTGAAACTAATGAAATAAAATTAACCCACTATTGTGATAATCTTATGAAGCTCTACTGTTTTTCATTTTAATCTGTTGAGTTTCTTTTTTAATAATTTGTGGCTTTTCACTATTGGTTGATCAAATGAAGAAGACCCTTTGGGCTCATGGCAATTGTGACCTAATTCTTATCATTCCCTGAAAGTTATTTTTGAAGAGGTTATCTAGAATATCAACATACAAAGTAAAGTGAACACTGGTATAAAAATATGATTTACATATAATACACATTTTGCTTTTATATCTATCTTGAATGTGAATGAGTCAGCAACAGTAAAAGTCACATGCTTCCCCAAAGCACCATGAGCAGACTGTGTGTAGTACTTGTTGAAGTAAATATTAATAGACAGGCAAGAGCGGCGGCTTGAATATTTCAAATCAGAGGGGCTGAATGGTGTGACTTGAGTCCAAGCCTGTGTGGTGTGCTCCATTAGTGCTGTGTTCTCCACTACAACCGTCCCCAGGGCCATGGGACCAAGTGGAGTACATTACTGTCTTCGCAATCTATGCCAGCAGTGTGTTTCCTCACTGGCAGCTGACTTTCAAAGAGTCAATTTAATGTGGGAATGTTGAACTAAATTTTAAAGGGCATGATGTCAACAACATTTT
>VUQH01045318.1:0-23411 GCA_015106775.1 Etroplus canarensis | reverse complement strand
ATTTTGCTAATCTTCTTCTTGAAGATGCTCTTCTTCTTCAAAGATTAGTTGAATAATATCTCCATTTTCCCAAGAATTAGCCCCACTAGACCCATATATTTAAGCCTAACAGCAAATAAAATTTTTTTGTAAATGTTATATACTGTTCAGAATGTGCAAAAACAGCTAGACACTATTTGCTGATACAGCCATTAAAATCTGTAAAAATCTCATGGAGCTATATACACAAGCAGAAATTAAAAACCCACATTATCACCACTTCTCAGTTAAACAACATTAGGCAGTGTTTTCACGCTTAAATCAGTCGGCCTTGAGCCATCATATTATGTTTGTCAAAAAACACATCATCATCACTGTTGATTTCTTTGCAAATTTAACCTGAACGCTGGAGTATCCATTTTATGAAGCAAAATTGCAGTCCCAGAGCCTTTTGAAAGAGGGGGTCTTTGGATGTCATATTCATTTGGTTGGCAGCCCCCGACCAGTTCGTTTACTTCTCCCCGTCTCACATAATCTCCATCTCTCCGCTCTTTCCACGTCCTAACTACTCTGCAATCAAAACTGTCAGTCACACTTACGGCTCTAAATACCTCATGATTCCCCAATCAGACACACCACTCTGGCTTACCTCGAACAGGCTCCAGACGCTCCTGCAGCCTCATCCATCCATCACACCTCAACTAATTTTTAAAGACTAACTCATCATCAGCTTGGGATGACAAGTTATTTATCAACATGCTGCAGTAAATGGGCCAAAATAATTTGACCTTCACAGTGCCAGTGCCATGTTCTTTCTGATTTCATCTCATTGTCTTTATTCAGTGTTGGTTGCCGGTTGGTGGATGGATTGCTGTGAAATTTATAAAGACGTTGGTGACCCCTCCATTTTTACTTCAACACTGCCAACAAATCAGAGTTTAATTTTCCCTATGGAATATCTTGCCTTATTAAATGTGTTATATAGCTAACAGAATTTTTTTTCTTTAGGTTTATCCTGAGCTACAGTCAGACCAAAGTCTTCTTATTTTGCTCAGTGCTTTTTGTTTAGCCAGTGCATTATTCTGTATACAGTGCACAGAAAGTTGAACACTACATGAAATGATTTATTAGCCTACCACAAATTGGCTTCTACTGCAAAAACTAATGCTGAGTCTCAAATGTTCTTACTTCCATGCTTAAACTTGCACTTGTTTTTAGTGCATAAGTGTGTTCACATCCATCAAACACAGGTGTTTTTTCTTTAGTCAAAACTGGTCGCTGACAGCAAAAATGGCACCATAGAAGCGCAGATACTGATGTTTACGTGGTCTAAGCTGATCATATTTTTGCAATTAAATGACAACAACAAAAAAGCATCCCTTTTTTCTTTATACAACCACGTTATATTTAAAACATTTTGGTAACTACATGTTTATGAACAGACAGCCACACAATGTCCACTCCATGTACACGGACTAGTGATACTGGTGGCCTACTTCGAAATTTAAAAAACACATTTTGGAGTACATCATGGTCCCAAGAGGAAGAGGTCACAAGTTCAAAACTCCTTGGTAGTGAATTATCTTTTTATGACTCACTTATTCAATTCAATTCAACTCCTACAATATTAGACAGAGAACACCTCAACAATCAGACGATCCCCTATGAGCAAACATTTTGGCAATGGCAGGAAGGAAGAACTCCCTTTTAATAGGAAGAGACATTTGGCAGAACCAGGCTCAGACAGGGGCAGCCATCTGCCTCAATCAGTTGGGGTTGAAGGGAAGCAGAAGAGACAAAAGGAGAGCAAAGAGGGACACGGACAACACAGACTATGAGAGAGAGAAACTACTAATGTTTTTACAAGTGGGAATATTTTGTTGCATTTTGCCCTCATATCAATATGGATACTATGGTCCACAAACTTCCCTTTGCTAGAAAGTGAGTTCACATCAGCGTAGTTTTCATTTTAGAAGTGCTTTGCAATCAAGTTATTTAACATTAACATGTTTGCTGATACCCTTGTCCACAGCTTCAATAATGTCACTAGGAGTACATGAGATTTTTTCCACATAACAGTCAAAAAGTTTAGTATGGATTGTTATACACTTGGGCAGAATGGGAGGGACCACCAAACAATTTTCAGCCAGAGGGATATATCCTTGTCACAGTAGATAGGGGTGCCAGTGCTAACCAGCTAGGTTGAGACAGATATCTTTCGTCCATTACAGCAACTATCAACATGCAAATACACTCACTGGCCACTTCATTAGATACACCTCGCTACTACTGGGTTTGAACCCCTTTTGGTTTCAGAACTGCTTTAAATCTTTGTGGCGTAGATTCAGCAAGCTGCTGGAAACATTCAACAGTGATTAAACTGACATGATTCATATTGACATAATAGCATCATCATTTGCTGTAGATTTGTAATTTGTAAATCTCCCATTCCACTGCTTCTCAAAAGTGCTCTATTGGATTGAGATCTGGTGACTTTAGAGACCATTTGAGAACAGTGAACTCAAGAAACCATGATGATTTGACCTTTGTGACATGGTGCTTTATTCTACTGGAAGCCAGAGTATTATAGTTTTGTATTTTCTAATATTTTTTTTTTTCATTTAGAGTTTTTGTTTTGAATTCAGTTTAGGGTTTGGGTTTGAATTCCCCATGACATGACCACCGCCAGCCTGAACCCCTGCAACAAGGCAGGATGGATCCATGCTTTCATGTTGTTTAAACCAAATTCTGATCCTTTAATTCAAATATTGCAGCACAAATTTAGACTCATCAGACCAGGCAACTTGTTTCCAATCTTTTACTGTCCATGTAAGTATTTCATTGTGCAACCTGTAGCTCCAGTTTCCTGGTCTTAGCTGACAGGTGTGGGCCATCTGCTTCAAGGTTTGATGTGTCATGTTCAGAGATGCTCTTCTGCATACCTCGGTAGTAAAAAGTGGTTATTTGAGTTACTGTTCCCTTCCTGTCAGCTGGAAGTAGTCTGACCATTCACCTCTGACCTCTGGCATCAACAAGGCGTTTTGTTGCCACTTATTAGGTAAATGAACACATTTACCTAATAAGTGGCCAGTGTGTGTGTTCATATGCAGATATCTGTTTATAGAAAATACTGCCCTTGTAGTTTAGTGTCTCTAGAGAAAAACTCCTCAGGGTCACAACAAATTGGAGCACACAGATGTCCACATGGAGCAGTGCATACACCCTCTGATTATGAAATGTATTCATACCTGAGTGGAACCTTGTTTACTCCAAAATGACAAAAACAGGCCTGTAAAACTGACATAATAACAAGAGTCTAAACAGTGACATTACAGAAGCTGTTCTGAAAGTACAATACAACAAAAATGAAACAGAACTGTGCTTAATCTGTTATAGTCATAGCAACACCAGGGAGCCTCTTTATTGAATGTAAAACTATATATTTATCTGTAAAGAAATCTGATAATATTACAGTTATGTTATTTTCTCAAGCTTATGATCAAATACAGCTACATCGGGGCTTCAGTTAACTGTAAGAAACCCTGTAATTCTTGCTAGAGTAAGTACCTTGAAGTACAGCTCACACTGTCACCTATGAAATTGTTAGTGCACATTAAAGTCAGTTTTTGCTGTTGGCTGCTGCAGGTTTGTGAGTAGCTGACAGACATATATGAAGACCCCCTGGCTGGCTCTGAGTTCAGCATCTTGGACACAATGATCAATCTCACCACTGCCCCGGACCACACACCCCATAAAAGAGTTCACCCTCTGTGGCACTTTTACATTGCTGTGTTTAGATTTATTTGCTGCTTGACGGCTCTGTTAAAAGGATTGCTGATCATCTGGATGGCAGGTGCTAAAGGACACATTTCAAGCCATTTTGGTTTTGTGGCTTTAATTTCATGAAGCTCTATATTTTTTATGTCTTTGTTTAAAGGGGGCGTGTTGTAACATACATTTAACTTGCTGTTTTCTTCTAAAAGACATTTATTCAGCATTATTTTTGTAGTGGTGTGTGATTACTTTCCACTCATTTAATGCAGCTGACACTAATATAGATTTTTATGACATTATTTTATTTTTGTTGTTAATTACAGTACTTTTAAGACAGGGAAACAAATAAATCTTCATTATAAAGAATAATACCATTAGAGTAATAATAGTCAATAAGGCTGATGGCCATGAAGTTGCTTGACAGTTCTTTTGAGCTTCTGAAAACGGGGAACTATGTATGATATGTTCATATTAGTTTTTAAACAGCCATTACTTTAAAATGAACACATTTATGTGCGCACATACACACATACACACACGCACGCACATGCATATTATACCAATATTAGCTACTCTACACTGACTCCCAGTTAGAACTGATTTTAAAGACTTACAAAGCATTCAGTGGCTTTTCCCCGACCCACAGTATATTGTAGTGCTACTAAAAAAATCAATTGGTCCTTCAGTACCCCATCACTGCTCTCGCACCATTGCACACAGCCTTCTATGCTTATGCAACCAAAAGCACTTTTCCATCTGAGATTACAAAGGAGCTCAGGACCTCAACGAGCACTTTTAAAAATCATGTTAAAAGATACCTATACCAAGTCTTTGGTCATTGATATTCAAATTAAAACTATACTTTACCTTATTTTAAATGTTACTGCTTGCTGTTTTAACCTTTAGTTGAAACTAGTATATAAAATATTCTATACACACTGGTGCATTCAAACCTATATGTTGCAGCCATCACTTTCCTCATTGTTTCTCTTTGATCATTGTTGAATTTAGTGCTCTGTTTTTAAAATCTGACCTGTATATATCTAGTAAGGCACCTATTTGTGAAAGGGACAGTGAGGCTGTAAACACTGAGTTTGCATACTGGTTGCTGTCCCTTTAAAATCCTCATCAGCTGAATGAGGTGATCCACTTTCTTAATCCACAGACTCAAATTGGGTCTGTAGACGGAATCCAAAATCTCTGTGACTTCCAGCTGACTTGGCAGGCTTTTAATTCAGCTGATACAGAGTGCAGCACCTTTTTTTTCTTTCCATTTATGCTTCTCAAGCTTTTTTTTTTTACTCCACGTAAACCATCGTCCAACTGCTGTGACCTCTCTGTGCTTAAAAAAGAAATGTTTTCCTTTCCAGACAGCACCTCTAGGGCAGGCAGGAAAGCACTTTAGAGGGGGTAGAGGAGAAGATGGCAGAGCAGAGGGTTTCATCTAAACACCTTCAGGTGACCACCTCACTTATTTTTCTCTGCTAATGGCCTTTTTGCCATGTGTGTTCATGTGTGGTCATGTTACATCACCGTAAAGCCTCTCAGACCCTTCCAGTAATTCATTATATGGATGAGAGGATAAAGACTGAGCTGATGTCATTAGCACTCAGCTTTTATTTAGGACTGACTGAGTTGACTGCAGTTCACATACGCAGAGAAACAGAACAATGAAATGAGAATAAGATAAGAAATACTTTAATAATCCCATTTTTGGAAAATTGTTCAAATCCTTTCTAATTAAATCAAATTGTTTTAATCCAGTGGGCAGAACAATAATGTAGTTGTTAGCATTGCCACTGCACAGTGAGATGGTTGTGGGTTCAAATCCAGCTGGGGCCTTTCTGTGCGGAGTTTGCTTGTTCTCTTGCACCTGTGTGGGTTCTCTCCAGGTACTCTAGCATCCTCCCAAAGATATCTGTGTTAGGTTAATTAGTAATGATAAATTGGTCATAGGCACACTATATGTACAAAAGTGTTGGACCCCCCTACACGAGCTTTTATGATATCCCATTCTAAATCTGTAGGCATTATTATGGAGTTGGTCTCCTCTTTGCAGCTATACCAGCTTTCACTCTTAAGGCTTTCTGGAAGATTTTGGAGCGTGTCTGTGGGAATTTTTGCCCTTTCATCCAGATGAGCATTTGAGAGGTGAGGCACTGATTCTGGGCAAGAGGGCTTGGCTCACAATCTCCATTTTAGTTCATCCCCAAAGTGTTCAGTGGGGTTGAGGTCCAGGTTCTGCGTAGGCCAGTCAAGTTCTTCCACGCCAAACTCATCAAACCATGTCTTTATGTACCTTGTTTTGTGCAGTGGTACACAGTCATGTTGGAACAGGAAAGGGCCTTCCCCAAACTGTTCCCACAACGTTGAAAACATAGAGTTATCCAAAATCTCTTGGTAAGCTGAAGCATTAGGATTTCCTCTATGCCATGGAAGCCCATGCCAGATCAGTTTTTCTGCTGATGTTCATGCCAGAGGAGGTTTGGAACTCTGAAGTTATTGAGTCAGCAGAGCATTGGTGACTTTTAGGCACAATGCGCCTCAGGACTCAGCGCAGGACTCTGTAACATAATATGATCTTTATATGATCTGCCACTTCATGGGTGAGTTATTGGGGTTTCTAAACACTTTGCAATATCACCAATCATGATTGATGGGGAAACATCCATAAAAGAAGAAATTTCACAAACTAAATTGTTGCAACACTGCATCCTATTACATTACCATGGTGGAATTCACTGGCGTCTTTAGAACAACCCATTCTTTCACAAAAGTTTGTAAAGGGAGACTGTGTGGGTAGATGCTTGATTTTATTCACCTGCGGTGATAGGACTGACTTAAATGCCTGAATTCAGTGATTAGGAGGTGTGGCCCATTACTTTTGTCCATATGGCGCATGAATGTCTGTTTGAATGGTTGTCTGACTCTTTGTGTCAGACGTGCAACAGACTGATGACCTGCCCAGGGTGTACCCCACCTCTTGCCTTATGGTTTCTAACACAGACTCCAGTCCTGCTGCAACCATGAATTGGATGGATGGATGGATGGATGGATGGATGGATGGATGGACATAATCCTGTATAAATTTAGCACTTGATAAACAAATGAAAAATTAATATTTTTGCATCTATTGACATTTTTGTATCTGTTGACATGTTTGGTGCTGAAATTAACCACAAGTACCTGTTTTGACCATGTCACATACATAGATTGTCCTTAAGCTTTTCTTTTGTTACTGAGTCTTTTTTCTCCACTGCCTTCCTGCTCAAAAGTAGAACTTGAACTTCAGCTATTTAAGCAAATGAGGTTTCAACAGGTTTGTTTTTAACTGCCCAAACAACATGCACTTTGAAAAGCAGTGTAGGTGTATGAGGTTGTACACAAAAATATAACGGTATAAGAAAAAAGAAAATCACATGTTAAAGTTTCTAAAAAAAATGTGCATATTTCCTTGGGTAGTATGTGGGCTGTGCAATTTTTGCAGTAAATAAAAAAGCAAACAACAGAATAACATTTTCCATAAATTAATGTGGAAATATGGAAATGTGTGGAACGGTACAAAGGATTCACAAACAGGACACAACACAAGTAATCCTTCAAGTGTTCACAGAAAAATGGAAATTTGAATATCTACAATATGCAAAACCAACCATTTCATGCTCTGCTTTGTACCTACATCCATAGAAACAAAGAAAACACGGCTCATGAGTAATGCTGAAAAACAGTGAGTGCATTGCCTTCTTTGCACATTTGGATTTCATTGTTATTTTTCTGATTCTTTTAATTATCTGTGCCACCAACTGACCATGGGACACTGTTTTATCATGTAGGTATTTGTGTCTATGCATATTGTACCTATATAATTTGCATGTCAGTGTAGCACTTGAGACAAGTTACAATACTCTGATAACCTGGTTTGCTCCATCTGTTAAAAATGACCATGTGATAGGACCAGAAGAAGCAAATTAAAAGATCTCAGGGTTGAACTGCTTTTCTCTCAGCAGTATTTCTCAATGTATCCAGGTGATTTCAGGTTTATTTCTGACAGGCAACACATGAAGGTCACACAAACCTTTTGTGAGAAAGTTTTGGCAAATTATCTAAGTCAGTTAGTCTCATTTTATGTAAACACATTCTTATTGGAGGTTTCAATGAGATAAACTTAATACACTTAAAATATTTAATTAAAAGCCCATTTTTAAAAGTCCATTTCTTAGTAGTTATAGGTGTCCTCTTAATTATTCTTACTTGTATATACACTTGGGTTCATATGTATTTTGACAAATACACCTTTTTTGTAATGTTTCCTCTGTACACCGACACAGTGGATTCAAAATTAAATAATCAACATGTGAGCAAAGTGCAGACTTTCAGCTTTGACTCATGGGGTTTGACAAAAGAATTTCATTAACTCTTTAAGAATTACAGCCATTTTCATATGTAGTCCCTCATTTTCAGGGGCTCAGAAGTGATGGAATGCACTGGCCAGCTCAGCAGCACCAAAAAGCCTGGAAGACCATTAAAAACAACTTAAGTGGACAATCCCAGAATTCTTTCCATGGTTAAACATCTTCACAGCATCTAGCCAAGCCAATATTCTTTTTCTCCTTTCGGCTGCTCCCGTTAGGGGTCACCACAGCGGATCGTTTATGAATCCGCATATTTGATTTGGCAAAGTTTTTACGCCGGATGCCCTTCCTGACGCAACCCTCACCATTTACCCAGGCTTGGGACTGGCACTAGGAATACACTGGCTTGTGGGCCCCTGTGGCTGGTTTATCTCGCCAAGCCAATAACACTCTCAAGAATGTATGTGTATCTACAATCAAGAGAGGGGGTTCAATCAGAATCAGAATACTTTATTACAACAAGGTGCAAAGCACTGGTAACACGCAACATAGGAAGGCCAGATTAGGCTTCACTGGAAAACGTCTAACAGACCTTACCCAGTTCTGGAAAAAAAAAAAATTACCAGATGAAGCCAAGATTAACTTGTGCCTGATTATGATGGTAAGAGAAAGGTATGGAAAAGCAGAGAAACAGCTCAAACACACCATCTACCAAACACAGTGGAGGCAATGTTATGTTATGGGTATGTATGGTTCCCAGGATAAATGGGTCACTGGTATTTATTGATTATATGAGACTCTGCTTGGATTCAGCCAAATGTTGCAAAACTAATCAGACTGTGTGAGTGGATAAAGAACCAAAGCATACTGCAAAAGCAACCCAAAAGTTTCTCAAAGCAAAGAAATGGAAATGTCATGATTGTGTGTCGGAGAGGGTAGAGGACCCAAATGCAGGATTTCAAAACCAAGTTCAAATTTAGGGCGAGCTTTATTTAAAGTTGACAAAATCCAAGGTGCAAAATACAACAGGAACTAAAGCACTAAATTAGAACTGGCTTAAACAGATATAAACAAGGACCAGACTAAACATGGCATGGAAACCAAGAGCTAAACAGAGCTGCAAACCTACAGACATGGGTGCAACACACTGGGAAGACTAACAACATGACACAGAGTAGAGAAAGGCAGGGGAATAAACAGACACAGACTAACGAGACAAGTGGCAACAGGTGGGAAGGGAGCACAGGTGAAAACAATCAAGGGCAGGAAGTAAAATAGAACACTGTGCACAAGACCAGACAGATTACAAAGTAAAACAGTAAACAGAAAACCTTACAGTGAACATGACACAGGACTAACACAGGACTTGACAAAAGACAGGAACACAGAAGGAAGACATCTGGGGAACTAAACATACAAAGGGCACTCAAGAAATATAACAATAAACAAAGGAAGGCTCAATTAGAGAATAATAATAAACAAGGGAAGCAATGGCAAAATAAGACATGGCAGGGCACAACTGGAGTAAATAAACAAACAAAGAAGCTGCCACTGATTAAAACTTAAGAATACAAAAGGCCCAAAGAAACAAAGAAACCCAAATACACACAAAACCACTTACAGAAAACACAGACCATGACAGGGAATGCTTTTCTCAAGAAAAAACTGAAGGCAAAGAAACCCAAAAAACAAGCAGCAACTGAAGGTAGCTGCTGTAAAGGCCCAGCAGAGCATCTCAGAGAAGGAAACACAGAATTTGGCGATGTCCATGGGTTCTAGACTAGGCAATGATTGACTGCAACAGCTTTCCACCCAAATATTAAAGACAATCCGTGGATTTAAAATTATGTTAATTCATCCCATTACTTTGCGGACCCTGAAAATGGTGTACTGTGTATAAAATGAATGTAGTTCTTAAACAATTACTGCAATTATTTTGTCAAACCCTTTAAATTAAAGCTGAATGTCTGCACTTCAATCACATTCTGACTAATTTAAAATCTACTGTCAAATATCATTATCTTAAAACTTCTGGTTCTAAATGTAGCCCGGTGATGATGCTCTTGATCAGTGATTTGATGCTTTGATTGATGCGTGTTCAGTTCGTTAGTGTGTTCCTTTAAAGTCTAAATATCGGTTAAATTAATTTTTAAATGAAAGCAATAAATAAATAAACAAGTAATTGCAGGGTTACTCTTCTTTTTCAGAAAAGAACACGAGAATTAAAAACTCTATGACTCTATGACTTCTAATTTGATTATTATATGAACAGGAAGAACACAAGTGGTATTTCAATCGACAGATTTCATCTTGCAGACATTTCCTGGATCAGTTCTCATTATCAGGCCTCCTCCTCCTCCGCAGACGCGGCGAGATCATGTCTCTGCCTATCTTTGCCTCTCCTTTCCTAAACACAATGTGACGGTGATAAGCAACATGGCCCAGTTCCACTTGACATCTTTCTGAAGAGGTGTAAATTTGAATACCACGCAGCACAGCGAGCATTCACATAATAATATCAGTCAGTCAGGCGCTGTATCAAACTGTGTTATCATGCATCAGACATAAGGCAGCCAGGGCTTGTGTGCCTCACACTGCATCTTTCTGTCACTCACACAAACACGTGACTGAAGAGCCATCAAAAAGACCATCCATACAGTGGCAGCTGTGTCCCGTTAGAGCAATGCTTCCTGTTCTTCTGGAAAGCAACATTTGGATCAATAAACCTTCAGCTACCAAATGGACCTTTTATTGCTGGCTCTGAATGCCAACTTCACTCTCTGGAGGACCACTTAGTACGCAGAGAGCACCATGAGGAGAGCCACTTACTGCACAGGGAGCTGCTGGTCAGACAACCAGGAAATGCACACTGGGTTGGAAACACTTCAGCAACCCTTTGGGTAACCTACATCTGATTCTATGGATTTTTATGGACTTAGAGGCACAGAAAAGCAGCTGCCCATACCAGGGCAGTCTTCATGTGTTCATATTTGTGTGAGATCCAGATGGCCATCAGAGCTCTGGAGGTCATCCAGATTATTGAGCACCAATGTGCATCCTCTTGTCAGAGTTGTGTGCCTGCTGAACCACACGGAGCAAGCTCACCTAAGCTTGTTTTCATTATTGGTGCCTTTTTCTAATAAGGCATGCTTTTTAAAAGGGTGTATAAGTTGTAACTAATGGATTTATTAATGCCAAGTAAAGTGGCAATTTACAATCTCTTTAATTCCTCTAAAAAAACAAAGTATGAAGTGGAAAAACTGCAGATGGGTGACAAATTAACAGGAAAAACAAGTCTCTTAATGGTGTGCTGGGATCACACAAGCGTGCAGAACAGCTTCAATCCACCATGGCATTGATTCTATAAGTCTCAGAGGGGATTAAACACACTTTTCCCTAAAATATTCCGTCATTTTTGATGATGGTGGAACAAAACCTACCATGAGATTAAGATTTGCTGGTTATAAGATCTGCTGTGAAACAATAATAAAGCTGCTAACAAAAATTACACTTTTTCCCTGGTGCGCCACAAACTTGAGCTGAGTGTTTCCAAAGTCTTAGATTTCCATAGTGACCTTCTGTTTTCATGAAATGGTGGGCAGATGGGCAACTAACAACAGACTCTTCTTTAAAGTGCCTGCATAAAGTAATGCAGGCTTCACAAAACTATAGGTTAGCAACAACCGCCCTAGCTAAAAAAAACTCCTCCTCCGCACCACTATTAGATTTAATTGGAATCAGGACTCCCATGTACAATATTACCCAAAGACAACATACATGGTTTTAATCCTCTTAACACATTTATCCATTGTTTCATGCCTCAGTGATGTTAATTTAAATTGCAGCCTGAAGTTTTTGTTTAACCTAAGTCAGGCTGAAATGGCATCACTGATACCTTCTGCTCTGTTTCTTTTTTTTATTCTTACAAGATTTTGCTTTATCTTGTAATGCATCCCTAAAGCCACTTTGGGCAGCCTCTTCCTTTGACTGCCCCCCAACTCAGAAAGCCCTGGACCCCTGTGGCTCCTCCTGCAGGTGGTGGGCCCACAGGAGAGTGTGTGGCTATTTTGGGCTGAGCCTGGCTAGGCCCTTTAGGCTTTGGCCGGGCCTCAATCGCTTGCCAACAAGCCCCTTCCCCAGGCCTGGCTCCAGGTGAAGCTCCGGCGGCCCTCCTGCGGGCAAGCTTGCTTGGTGCCTAGATGTTTTTCCTCTTAAGGTTCGTTTGAAAGCAACTTGGTATGTAGCTCCTGGGATAACTCAGGCATGCAAATCTCTCCACCATGATAAAGTGGTGATGCATGGAGCATGGAAGGGTCTGCAGCTGTAATGATGATGTACTGGGTTACTGTGCTAAAGAGAAAGCTGTTGATTTACTGTTTAATCTATGTTCCTTCCTTCACCTATGGTGAACCGTGGGTAATGACCTAAAGAATGAGAATAGACTCATCCTCAGAGAGGGCTTCACACCAGAGCTGCTGCTCCTCCACATCAAAAGGAGAAGGCTGAGATGGTTTATGCATACCAAGGCTTGGAAATGCCTTGGTACCCCCTGGAAGAGCTAGAGGCAGTGGCTGAGAAGAGGGACATATGCATCTCTGCTTAGACAGCTGTGCTCACAACGCGGACCCAGAGAGATGAAAGATGAACTGTCATCTATTAATCCCAGGAGGCAAAATCCATAATATAATATAATGTTCTAAGAAGTGTCCAGCAAAGAGGCCTTGCTGCAGAAGTAATGCAAGTTATGTTTTTTTATTGACCCTCTAATCTGAAGATAATGTCAGTGACTTTTCAGGTTTTACTAAGTTAAATGACAAACACGTCCACAGGACATAAATAATTAAAACCCTGAGATGGGAGATCAGCTGATATCTTAGCAAGCTCATATGGGGTAAAATAATAATAAATTGACAGTTAAGTGGTATGTAGTCAGATCACACTTTTATTCAGTAAATAAAACAAGTGATGTGAATTTAAATTAGCAAAAATTCTTTCAGCATTGAATGCCAAAACAGCAAATGTGCAAATTGTTTTTAGTGGTTAAAATGTGTATTTTTAGTCTCAGTGTGCCCCAAATTCTTTAACTTTAAACTCTGAAAGAGAGAGATAGTGAGAGAGACTCATAACGTTAACAACAGGATGTATAATAGGGATGCACCAATATATCAAATGAACATTGGTATCCTCCATGGAACCTTTCGCTTGCAAGGCGAATGTGAAACCACTACACTACGGGGACACAAATGCAAAACAAAACAAATGTATGGAAACAAAATTGGTAGTAGCCACCCTAACTCATGTGTTGTTACTGATTATTAGTTATTCAGAAATTATTTATTATACACCAGCTGTCATGACGTATGAGCCCTCTATAGAATTACATCTTAGAGTGGTACCCTAACATCAAAACTCTCTTATCTTTGACCTCTTTGACCTTTCAGGCCATACAAGAATAAAGAAAATGGAGGCATAATAATTGGCTTTCTGGGTGAATATCGTACATCATGGCTCATGCCCAGTGCATACTTGCTATGTATTGTGCAAAGTAATGCAAAAGACAATCATAAAAGCTGTGTTCTTTTCATACAGTATCAAAGAAAAGGGTATAACATCATAAAAGAGATCATCATTATTCCTGGCTGACTTTCTAAAATCCTGACGCACCAGAAGCCAATACTCATCAAACATTCAGGAGCCCCCATCATTGAAAAGAATCATCTGAGCCATATTTGCTGTCTTTGACAGCTCATCACAGCAGTCTCAGACCATCTGAAATGGCATCTGACAGGGAGGATTTTTTTACAATCATAATGGGCTCGGTAGGAGAAAGCTCCTCGATATTGTATATTTAGGCTGCCTATAGATCTTTTAATGGCAGGTTTCACAAGCAGCCTCGGTGGGACTTTTCTGAGCACATGACATGGAGGAGGAAAGGTGATATGAGACAGAGTGGTGGTGAATGAGGAGGCAGTGATGGTTAGTTGTAGATGACTACACAAGCGACGCTGCTGTCATCATCAGTGTTGATTCACTCAATTCATATGCATACAAAACACCTGCAGTGCAAGAAGTATTCAGGTCACAAATGTACCTGCTTGCCTAGGATTTGATGGGTTTTGGTCATTTTTGTGTTTCTAATGTGCTTAATATGATATGATGGTTTTGACCTCAGCACATCAACTTGTTTCTAGATTTCACCCGGATCAATCTAGTTTATTTCACAAAGGCGATGGCGCTAGTCTGGGAGGAATATGGTGTCACATCTAGGTTTCCTCGTGTTCCAAGTGTTTCCTCGTCTTTGTCTCCCTCTGTTTCATCTACATGTTAGTCCCCTTGTATTCCCTGCTTCCTCTTTATGTTCAATTTAGTAATTGCTTTTCCTTTCATGTTTCCTTTCTTTTTGTACCCTCTGATTCCCTGATTGCTTCCACCTCCTTTGTGATTATCTGTCTTGCCTTAGTTGTTTCCTCCTTCTAGACATATAATCTTGTTTTTCCCGTTTTTGGGATCATCTGCCAATTCTCTGTATGCCTCCCTCCTGTTCCTTGTACCTCTTGTGCCACTTTTTTGTGGTTTCCTGGTCTCTTTTACTTCTTTGCACTTGCAGCGCCCCCCTTGACCCTTAATTAGATAAGAGGAAGAAAATGGATGGATGGATAGATGGATATAATTTTGGACTCTTTAACAGCCAATAAAAGGGCTTTTTGTTTTGTAGCCTTTCTCAGCCTTCTGCACTTGGGTCATCTCTCCTTCCCAGAAGAGTGTTAGCTGTTACAGCTGCAAAGGGGGGACCAACTCCATATTAATGCCAATAGATTTAGAATGGGATATCATAAGAGCTCCTGTAGGTGTAATGTGTAGGTGGCCCAATACTTTGTTAATGTAGTGTATTTCTCTTTAGCTGCTAAATCCTCCACTATGTTCAACCACTGCTTCCTGTTTGGCGCTGAACGGTAGGTGAACAGTGGGTTTTAGAGCTTCCTGCTGTACTCAAAAATGATTCTCTGAGAGAATTTCTACATTAGTGCATCCCTACTATTTGCCTAAACAGCTAAACTGAATATGTGAGCTTGGAAAGCTGTGAAACTCTTCTGACATTTCATGGATGGTACAATTAGTCATGGAAATAGTTAGTTAGAGCGTGTGGCACATCTTTTAATATAAAATCTGAAAACTCACTCTTTTCCTGACTTGGTGGGAAAACTGAGGAAGGGCAGCCTGTGACTCAGATAAATAAGAAGCAGCTTTGATCTGTGACTAAACCACTGCAATGATACCAACTGCTGCTCATTAGGAATGGCTCGTGATTGAGCTCATCATTGTGCTTTGTCTACGAGATAATCCAACTCACAGCTGCTACAGCTTCAGGGATTTTTAGATAAAATGGGAGCATAGTGACTGGAGTAGGCCAACAGCTGGAGAGTGATGCTGCTAACCTCTACCACTGATAACTGATAAGGTATTTATTGTCTAGCCGGGTGGTTAGCAGACTTGAACCCTGCATGTGTGCGCCTCTGTAGGCAAAAGGCAGAAGTGCACTGTAATGTGATTGTTATTGGTTATGACATTTAATTCCCATTTGAGAACAGCCAGTGTTTTGCTGCAGGCATTTATAAAGGTGCACAATGTGATGCTGGCAGATTATTTATACACACAAATGTTCCTGAGCCAGACTGAGTGCAGGATCTCTATCTTTATCAGTCATTATTTATCATATGCTTCTCTGTGGGGGTGTAAATTTGTGTGACACCTCTCGTTTTCTCAAGAAATTAAATAAAATCTCTCGTTTCTGGATGAAATTAAAGCTCAGCAATTCATGTAGTTTCTTCTTTTCTTCCACTGCTCTCTCTAGTCAATTTTGAGTCAAGGTCATATGAAAGACAAACAGATGATAACAGCTATAGGCTCCTTTTTTCCAGTTAGGGCTGTTGACCTTGATCAACTGTTTACAAGAATACAAATGAGCTTCCCCACACTGACTGATTAGGATGCATTTATGTTTGCATGCAACACAAAAATCACAGTGACAGCAGATTCACGAGCTCAGGCACACAAGTATCAAAAGACTTTAAAAGGGGAGCTCCTTCGATTTTACACATCAAAGTCTGTTTATGGGTCTCGTGGAGGACTGCCATATATGTGGGGAAAAAAGTTGTATCCAGTTTTTTGTGGTTCCAGAGGGAGCTGAATGAAATTGGATAAATTAAAGTCTGATAAGAACTGTCAGCTGGGGATGAAGACTGCAAGCTTGAAAACGAAAGCAAAAAGAAAAATTGCAGATGTTATTCATCTGCTGGAGGCTACACTGGCTGCTGCCAGAATAACCTAACTGAACTCTCAGAGGTTGTCTTAAAAAAATCTTTAAAGTTTAAAAATGTCATGATCCCTGGGCCATCCCAGGGTTTTGAGTTTTTGGAGCTTTGAATTTTAAGTTTATTTTGTGATTTTCTCTGTTTAGTTGCTTCAAGGTTTCTTTATTCTTACCATTTTTTGTTGTCAAGTTTTGATTTTCATTTAATTTTTTTAATATTTTGATCCTTTAGTTCTTAAGGTATGACATTAAAAGTCCATATGATGAAGATATGGGAAAGAGTTGTTGAAGCTAGGTGATGATCAATGAACAGCAGTATGGCTTCATGCAAAGAGTACAACAGATGCAATGTTTGCTCTGAGAATGCTGATGGAGAAGTAAAGAGAAGGTCAGAAGGATTTGCATGGCATCCTTGTGGATTTTGAAAAATCATATGATGAATCATATGATTGGGTGACAAGAGGGGATCTTTATTAGAGTGTGAGGAAGTCAGGAGTGGCAGAGAAGTATGCGAGGAGTGTGCAGAACATGTATGTGGGCAGCAAGACAGTGAGTTGGAGTGGTTGGAGTGACAGATGGGCTCAAGGTGGGGGTGGGATTACATCAGGGATCAGCTCTGAGCCCGTTCTTGTTTGCAATGATGATGGACATGTTGACAGATGAGGTCAGGCAAGAGTCTCCATGGACTATGATGTTTGCAGATAACATTGTGATCTGTAGTGAGAGTAGGGAGCAGGTAGAGAGCCTGGAGAGGTGAAGGTATGCACTGGAGAGAAGAGTCATAAGACAGAACACGTGCATAAATGAGTGAGGAAAGTGGAATGGTAAAAATGCAAGGAGTAGAGGCAGTGAAGGTGGATGTCAAGGTGGGGTCAACCATCTAAAGACATGGACAGAGCACAAGAGAGGTGAAGTGGAAAGTGTTGGCAGGGAAAAGTGGCTGGAGACAAGTGTCAGGGTATGATTTGTGACAGAAGGATGGCAGGAGGCGTGTTAGGGAAGGTTCACAATAGTGAGATCTGCTATGATGTATTGTTTGGAGACTGTGGCAATGACATAAATATAGGAGGCAGAGCTTGAGGTGGCAGAGTTGAAGATCCTGATATTTTCATTGGGAGTGACCAAGACAGACAGGATTAGAAATGAGTCCATCAGAGGGACAGCACAAGTTGAGCAATTTGGGGGCAAAAGAGAGACAAGGCTGAGATGGTTTGGACATGTTCAGAGGAGGGATAGTGGACATATTGGACAGAGGCTGTTAAAGATGGAATTGCAGGCAGGAGAAAAAGAGGAAGACCACAGAGAAGATTCATGGATGAAGTGAAGGAGGACATGCAGGGGGTTTGTGTGACAGAAGAGGATACAAGGGATAGGGGGCAGAACAGATGATCTCCTGTGGCGACCCCTAAAGAAGAAAAGCCTTTAGTTCTTGTTACATTCTAGTTGTAAACATGAAATAAATCAAACGGAATAAAGATAGAAAAAATAGACATAACCAAAGAGGAAAACCTGAGCTTTTACTATACAAAACAAATACAAAACCTAGTAAACTTAGGTACAAGATCAAGTTTTATGAGCTAAGCTATATGCAGACTGTAAAATCATAGTATCTACTAAATCATGGCCTCATGCAGGATTTACGCTCCCCTGTTTGTGTCCATTAGCATAGCTCTCACTAGCTACGGAAAGAGAGGGATGGTCGGGCTTCAGTCAACATAGAGGCTACAGATATGCACTTGCATGCAGTTCTCCGAAAAGCCAAGAGTATGAACAAGATGTAATTGACACTATATTTGTGTAGAATACTGATTTGTTGAACAAGTGGCAACAGGGTATTTGACATAAGAAGGTATACTTTATTAATACCCTAATGGGGAAGTTACTAGATTTCAACACACTCTGTTTTGTAGGTATATACACACTTTACATGCAGTTGAGTGATACAGATGCAAATACACAAACAGAGATGAGAGAGAACAAGGCAGCCCATTTCGGGTGTCAAGGAGCACAGTGGGGGTCGGGGTGCCTCTGTGGTGGTTGGGAGGGTGGGGCAGCTCCGGCCTCCTCGGGGTGCAAGAGGCAAGTATGGCGCCAGTGCCACATCAGCAGCTCTCTGGTTTCCAGCCATTCACCGGCACCCTGAGCCACCGCTGCCCCGAAAGAGGAAAAAGTACAAAAAAGCCACCAAAGATCAAAAAATTATGCCTTAGAACTTCAGAGAAAGGTTTCAGTGAACAGTTTCAGTTGCTTTTCACACTGTTTAACTTCACTCCAAAGAAGTTATCTGTATATGGCCTGTTTTCTCTGCAGAAAGAGTTCAGCTGAAGGGCCAGCAAAACAGCACAAACATGAAGAGTAGCCCATATTGCTGGTGGTTCCACACTGCCCACAGTTGACAATGCATAGCTATAACGTGTAGACATGGGTCTGCAAAGCTCTTTGGATATCCCATAGAGACTACCAACACACTACCATGCCAGATGTGTTACAACCAGCTCGCAGGCCATTACAAAAAATGAACTTAAACTGCTAATTTAACAAGAATTTTTAAAAATTCATCCTGAAATGAATAAACAAGATGTGTCTAAGTCAATATGAGTGGTGTAAAGTAACATATGGATGTTTTGGCAAGCAAAAAGGAACTGAATGAGGTGCAGAGATGGCACTGCAAGAGAGCCTGGGCCGTAACAGGTGATTAATACACATGGCTGATGTTTCTTTCCATGCTGTGTTCTTCTTTCTCATCCATTTCACGGATACAGTGCAGACCTGAACTTTTCTGAACACCCCAACAGAAGTTCCTGCATGAATGCAAATGTCTGAAATAGTCAAAATGGACATCAGGCAGTGTTTAACCTGCCAGCTCCTTTGTACAAAGCCTGTATGATGTTGGACTTCTCAAGTAACTCATTTTAAATGAAAACGAACAGTAACAAGACAGGCACAAGACCAAATAAGCCACCTATCCACCCAGCCACCCATACATTTTCTCAGCTCTCACTTATGGGTTGCCAGCTGACACTGAGTGAGAAGCGGCGTACACCCTGGACAGGTCAGTGGTGACAGGGCCTACACACAGAAAAATACATGCTTCCTACAGCCAATTTGGATTCACCAGTTAACCTAATAATTATGTCTTTGAACTGTGGGTGGAAGTCAGAATCAGAATCTTTATTGTTATTATGCAAAAAGTACAAAGAAATTGTATGCAATCCCATTCAGTGCAAAAAGAGTGATCTAACTTTTCTTACTAAACATTTCTGTATGTACAAAGATTAAAAAAGAGAATTTCTAATAAATAGGCTACTATAATACACACACTCCTGTCGTGTAGTGGTTTACACATTGGTCTTTCAAGCGAAAGGGCTCTTGTTTGATTCCAGGTGGGGACACAAGCCCCTCTCACCATGGCAAATTACCGATGTAGATTAATTCATTCTAGCGACCCTGTGGTTAAAATACAAGGGAGCGGCAGAAGGTACATTTTCATATATGTGTGTAAGTTGCACCATAACTGAAATATTTGTGATTGCAAAGTCGTTCACTGCTAAGAAATCTTAACTGCACGAAGCAGGATATAGCACAGGTTAGTGGGAAAAAAATACCAGAGTACCCAGCGCAAAAATCACCAGTACACTGCCATCTCAAAAACTCAGACCTTTAAAATTACCAGTCTAAAACTGACTTTCAGTGGGTTCAACTTTAAATCAATGAACTTGTGGCTCCTTCAAATCAGTGGCACAAAGGACTGACCAAATCAGGGTATTTCTCACATAAGTTTCTCCTCCTGGACTAAAGATAGCCTGGGAGGGAGTAATGGTTGTAGTGTACATATTTTATTGGAGTATGGGTGGGGTGTCTGCATGTGTGTGATGTGTTCTGCTGTGACATTAATAAGGACTCTATTGACTATTGGGAAATATAACTCTAAATCAACACTAAATAAACATATAATATGTACAAAAAATACATCTGTAGTAACAGATAAGGCCAAATGTGAAAATCTACAGTAGTTCTTTAGAAACCTGCTATTAAACTATTAATGACTCTTTTTCTAAAAATCTGAAATAATTTGGGGGCATGTGAAAATGAGCTTTGCCACTATTAAAAAATATACACATATAATGTTGCTTTGAAAGAAAAATCAATGTATTTTTATCTGCCTCAGTGAGGAACTAAATTTTGTGACAGCTGGTGAGGAACTAGTTTTCTTTACATGTGTTTTTTTTTTCTTTTTGCTTCAGATGCAGGCTGAGTTTAAAGAGGAAACCTTCTGGGTTTCATTAAATGAGTAAAAGAATCATTTTCACGTCGCCAATGTAAGTTTAAAGGTGAATGCAATGTACACCACAGGAAATACTGAGGCCTATAACTTCCGGAGTATGTTTCATTAAAGTAAAAGAAACCATGAGGATATCAGCATTTACAGTTTAACTGATTAATATCACTTTCTTGAAGGATTTTCATCCTTAATTAGCACAATTAATTTAATTAATTTAGAGTTACTGTTTTTTAATTAATTTAGAATTACTGTATGGGAGGGTTTCATGGTTCATGGCAATCATGTATCCACAGGCAAAGTGAAAATGTTAGTATGGCTTTATTATTTAGCTGCGAAGGGTTTAGTGTAACACTTAGATCTGAAGATTCAGTCTCCTCAAGGCTGTTGCCAGCCCACCTACACCGCAGACAGTTACATAAGGCTACAAAGGCTTTATTAACCAGAGAGAGGCTCTGAAACAAGGTTTCGCAAGACAAAATCTCCTAAGCTTGGGCTCACTGGCCAAAGAAAGATCTGTTGTGCACTCCGACCCTCATGTGTGACACCAGTTGAGTTTCAACAGTTCTTCCAGTTTCACGTAAATCTTATGGATGTTTCTGCTGGAGTTTATGACCTGAATAAAAGTAAGGCAACATCTGGATTTGTCAGTAGAGATGTGTGTTAAACCATGCACACACGTTTTATAGTAGACTTAATAAGAGTCCACAGTCTTTCCAAACTTCCACCCCACCTGTAATCATGTCTCCTACCTGCAGCCAGCTGCATCCAGCCGCAGATCTTGTACACGGTGCCGGTGCTGCAGAAGAAGAAGAGCGCGAAGCAGCCGATGCAGGTGAGCACCAGCACCATGGACATGCCGATGAAGAAGGAGGCAGCCTTGAACGCACCGGAGGGGATGCTGCTGAACTCGGTGAAGCTGCCCTGACAGGTCAAGTCCCGGGACAGCCCGTTTCCGATGCAGTAGTGGAAAAGACCGAAGTAGCCCGCCTGCGGGGTGTTCGCGCCATCTCCGATCCAGTACGGCTGGATGAAGCACACCACGTTGACGATGGCGAAGAGGATGGTGAAGATGGCCCAGAGGACACCGATGGCACGGGAGTTACGCACGTAGTTGGTCTGGTAGATTTTGGCAGCCTCGGACGCTGGGAGCATGGTGGTGGTCGTGCTGGGGGCCCCGGGGACCATAATGTGAGGGGAGGGGGGTCTGCGCGGTCCTCAGGATCTACTGACCTCCTCAACAAACTAAAATCTGCCTCATCTGATCAAAATATTCCACAGAACTTCCTCCCGTCGCTGTTCTCTGGCTTTTCTCTGCCTGTTCAGTCACAGTTATCTCAGCATCACTGCGCTCTCATCCGTGCCAAGGTCGGGTTTTGGTCGCTTCTTGTTTTCATTCATTAGTCGGCAGAACCAAGAAAATAACAAACAAAGAAAAACAAGCTTCTGGAATCCAGTATTCAGAAGATTCCAGCCTTGCTTGTCCTCATATTTCGATTATTTCAAAAATGCCTCAACCTGAGTCGTGTCTGTTGTTCCGATGATCCGTCTCAGCTGTGTGTGCGAGTCTCGCTGAAACGACCAGCCTCTTCTCGACGCCGACAGACCAACAGCCGCAGCTGAGCTCCTATTGAATTAGAGTTGGAGGATAGCCTCGGATATTACAGGGCCGGCCCACATCCCTTAATCCCAGTCTGACGTACAGTAACGCGCGAAATCTTAAACAGACCTTGATTGAATTTACGTCTGATCACTGCGTCACTATGTGTAGAAACAGGGTATGGACTGAAGACCTAAGAATTAATGCATCTGCTACTAATAACCATAATCAAATACCAACACAGGCTGTTAGTTTAATAATTATATTGGTGTTAGATTGTGCCTACCAGGGGCGATTCTAGGATCAGAAATGTAGGGGGGCTCCCCCTCCCCCCACCCCATCATAATATTGCATGCAATATTGCCTTGTGATTAGTAGATCAATAAAGTAATGTTTAATACATTACTTTAAGTAAAATGACAAATAATTATAATAATATGGAATATGCTGCTTATATGTATGAATATATATATAAAAAAAATAATGATAAATCCCCTCTCGCCCCTGCGGGTGGTCTATCCTTCAAGCTCGGGTCCTCTACCAGAGGCCTGGGAGCTTGAGGGTCCTGCGCAGTATCTTAGCTGTTCCTAGGACTGCGCTCTTCTGGACAGAGATCTCAGATGTTGTACCTGGGATCTGCTAGAGCCACTCGCCTAGCGTGGGAGTCACTGCACCTAGTGCTCCGATTACCTCTGGGACCACTGTTACCTTCACCCTCCACATCTTCTCGAGCTCTTCTCTGAGCCCTTGGTACTTCTCTAGCTTCTCGTGTTCCTTCTTCCTGATGTTGCTGTCATTCGGTATCGCTACATCTATCACTACGGCCATCTTCTTCCGCTTGTCTACCACCATTATGTCCGGTTGGTTAGCCACCACCATTTTGTCCGTCTGTATCTGGAAGTCCCACAGGATCTTAGCTCGGCCATTCTCCACCACCCTAGGGGGCTTCTCCCATTTTGACCTTGGGACTTCCAGGCTATACGCGGCACAGATGTTTCTGTATTCTATGCCGGCCACTTGGTTATGGTGTTCCATGTATGCCCTGCCTGCTAGCATCTTGCACCCTGCTGTCATGTGCTGGA
Source organism: Etroplus canarensis (assembly GCA_015106775.1). Taxonomy (NCBI): domain Eukaryota; kingdom Metazoa; phylum Chordata; class Actinopteri; order Cichliformes; family Cichlidae; genus Etroplus; species Etroplus canarensis. The sequence goes on along the minus strand of VUQH01045318.1, from coordinate 34 downwards.
TTATCTCAGGGGCATCTTCACACAGCCTGCACCT
>VUQH01045313.1:12926-26640 GCA_015106775.1 Etroplus canarensis | reverse complement strand
CTTCAGATTCCAGCGGAGGAGATTCAGATTGCCGGCTTCTTCCCTCCTTTACCTCCAGGCAACGTTCCAAACGAGGGAAAAAGAAAATTTCCAGCTGATGCAGAACTGAATCGACGGCTTCACGAAGCGTCACATGTTCAGCATCATATATTCAGAAAAGACTCATCACATGACCTGTGGCGCCTGAATCCACGTACTATGTCTGCAGCAGTGAAAGGATCCATGCAGTAAATGTTTTAAATAATCTGTAGTGTGGCAGTAATACAAAGTACAGTACTGTGAAAGTCTGAGCCAACCCCCATTTCTTTCTATTTTTCTTCCATGCAGTCAGACTTTCTTGTAATTCTTTAAAATGGTCTTGAGCAATAGTTCTCCAGGCTTCCTGAAGCTCTTTCGAAGTTCTCCTCTGGACATTGGCTGCTTTTTCACTCATCTTCAGTCCAGTCCTTGCACCGGATCATTTGTTAAGCCACTTAACACTGGTCTATGAATCACTCAAGCACAAGAAAGGCTCACAACGCAACACAAGGGATGAACCAGTGTTGTGTCTGCACATAACAGACAGCTTAGCAAAGAGCCAATTTTAAACCGTATCTTTAGGCACTTTGTTACTGGCAGCCTGTCACAGAAACACATAATTTTTTCCCATTTCTTTAGTTGAATCTATAAAAAATACCAAAGATAACACAGTTTGACAGGCATGAAATAGTAATTTTGCACCAACAAGGTGACTCCCAAAGAGCTTTTAGCTAAAAACTTGGCATATCTCTGCATGGTGTGCAGTGTGTCCTTAAAAAAGTTTGAGGAAACTTGACAAGTGGCGGGCCTAAAACGATCTACAGCGGGTGAACAGTATCTGAAAGTCATGCACTTAGAAAAAATCCAGCAAAGACCTGACACGGGACCTGAGAGATGCATCTGACCCTTTAGTTGATCCATCGACTGTTCACTGAAGCCACATCAGAAATGGTCTCAAGACGTCAAGAAGCCATTTTAAGGAAGGGAAACAGGGAGAAAAGGCTGAAGTATGCCAAATTACACAAGAACTGGACTGAAAATCCAATGAAGAATCCAAACTGTTGTTAATATGTAGGGAGGAGATCAGGAGAGTGTCTACAGCCATCTGTAAAACACGATGAGAGCTCAGTCTCCACACACAGCAGCCAGTCGTGTTGGCCATCTTGTCAAAATTGGTGGAAATATAAATGCTGAAAAGTGCTGTGAGATTTTAATCCATCTAGAAGGTATCTGATTGGCAACATCTTAATATCTAAGCATGACAACGATCCCAAACACACTTCCAATGCAGTAAAAGCCTACCAGGACAGGAAAACACACAGTGGAACACTATCAGGCATGGACTGACCCCCATAGAGCCCAGACCTCAACCTTACTGAAGCAGTACTGAAGCATCTTGACAGAGAACAACACATAAATATCTACCCTTCAAACTCAACACACCTCTGTTTCGCAGACTTGTAGTCTGATGGCATCATTATGACTTCATTATGACATCTCACAAATGACATCATACAGATGTTTTCCCACTCTGAGATGGAATAACCAGGACATGAGGACTTCACGGTTTCTGATGGATTCGAGCTTATCATAGAACATCCCTCAGGACATATTTGCAGACCGAGCTGCAACCTCCAGCCAGAAGTGCCAAAAACTGCAGTTCCTCAAATGTCCACATGAGGCTGGCTCCACAAGTGTCCCCACAAACTCCCATGTTGGATCAGAATCAGAATACTTTATTAATCCCGGGGGAAAAATACTCAACCGTCCAATTAAACCCTGGTATGAAAACATATGTGGGCTCTACAACTAATCTACCCCTTTAACATAACAACTGTACAGGAAGTTAATTCTATTATAATTCACCCATTCAAGCTCTTCACAAGGCTTAAAGTTACTGACGTGGCTGGCTGGCTGGCTGTCAGCTACTTGCTCAGCTTCAGCTCCGCTAATTCAAGTCACTGAACTTGACATCCTGACCATGTTCGTGGCATACAATCATGATATTTCCCCCTTGTAACCTTTATTTAACCAGGAGGTGAGACTCTTGAGATTGGGAATCTCTCCTAGAGAGTGTCCTGAGCGGACATAGGCAGCTTTAACTTAGTGTGTTTTTCAGTGGAGGGAGGAGAACATGAAAAACTTCACAAAGAAGGGCCCTGCCTGGATTTGAGCACAGGACCTTCTTGCAGTGAGGCAGCAATGCTAATAAGTGATCCACAAAGCCAAACAATAAGACATGCTGTCTGGGTAATGGTGCAAAACAGCATATTCAACAAGTCTGTGCTCCATTTATTTCAGGGAGTGAAATTCTACTATTTGTGTTTTCTAATAATGCTAATAACGCTGCCTAAGGGAAGCATGTATAATGTAAAGAGTATTGGTCCCAGCACAGAACCCTGTGGGACTCCATGACTTCTGTGTGTGAGGAAGGCTCCTCATTTACACACATAAATTGTAATCTGTCAGATAAATAAGATTCAAACCAGCATAATGTATTCCCTTTAATACCAACTTCTGCCTCCAAAAACCCACATGACAAAATGCTAATATCAAAGCTTCAGAACTGAACATCACAATCCAGTGGGTAACATCCCAGTGGCTAAATCCATGTTTTGGATACATTCTAAGCAGCAGTCTGTGCAATCAGGACACTCCTGCAGAGAAATGTCTTGCTTTAACCCGAAATGGAAAATGCAAATGCAAAAACTTAATTTATTTAGAAATTAGAAATAAGATTTTATCTGAAAAACTAGATAAATTCGATTCAGTTCCACCTGCTGAAGTTCAAACTGAGCATCAGAATGGGGAATAAAAGTGATTTAAGTGACTTTGAACTTGGCATGCTTGTTGGTGCCAGACAGGCTAGTCTGAGGATTTCAGAAACTGCTGATCTACTGGAATTTTTCTGCACGACTGTCTCCAGGGTTTACAGAGAATGATCTGAAAAAGAGAAAATATCAAGTGAGTGGCAGTTCTCTGGGAGAAAATGCCTTGCTGATGCCAGATCACACAGGAGAATGCACAGACTGCTCCGAGCTGATTAGAAGGCAGCCCCAACTCAAATAACTACCAATTACACCAAGTTATACAGAAGAGCATCTTGAAACTTGATGCAGATGGACTGCAGCAGCAGAAGACCACACCAGATGGCCAAACTGCCTCAACCCAACAACAGGCAACCGGAACTCAAATACCTACTTAGTACGACACAGATAAGCAGAAGAGCATCTCTAAAGGCAAAACATGAAGCAGCCTTGAAGCAGATGGGCTACAGCAGCAGAAGACCACACCGGGTGTCACTCCTGTTGGCTAAGAACAGGAAACTGAGGCTACAATTCACACAGGCTCACCAAAATTGGATAACAGAAAATTGCCTGGCCTCAATTTCTGCTGCACCAGCCAGACAGTAGGGCAAGATGGTAGGTCACCCTACCTGAGTATTGTTTTGGACCACAGTGTACCCATCTTCTGATGGCTGCTTCCAGCCATCAGATCTCAATCCAACAGAGCACCTTTGAGATTTGGTAGAATGGGAGATTCTCATCATGGATGTTCAGCTGACGAATCTGCAGCAACTACATGACGCTATCAAGTCAATACGGACCAAAATCTCTGAGGAATGTTTGGAGAGCTTCCTTGAATTTATGCTATGAAGAATTAGGGCAGTTCTGAAAGCGAATAGGGGCCCAACCCATACTAGCAAGGTGAAATTAATGAAGCGGCTGGTGAGTGCATAGCACCAGTTCACAACAACAGTCTTTTAAAGTAAGGAAAACATCCTCCAATATTAGAGAGAAAAACCCCAACAATAAGACAATCCCCTATAAGCAGCACTTGGCAACAGTGGGAAGGAAGAACTCTGTTTTTTTAACAGGAAGAGACCTCCAGCTGAACCGCGCTCAGGGAAGGTGACAGTTTTTGTTTGTTTGTCTGTTCGTTTGTTTGTTTTGAGGAGGGGAACGTTGCTACAAGCTTCTCAGAAGAGTTTGGTGAACACTTCATAATAACATGAAAAGTACTGTTACAGTCAAACACGTATTTTAGCAGGAGAAAGCAGGCCAGAGCTGCTGTGGGACAGAAAACAGGAAGAATACCTGATGAGATCCCTAACAGTGCTGGAGGTCTAGGGACAGGTACACTGCAGAGTACAGACACGCAGCGGGACTACCTGAAATACTACGTGAACTACAAACACACACACAGACTGAACTACCACTATTCTGTACCCGTTCCCTTCTCTTTCTTTGTTTTTCCTTTTCCTTCTTTGTCTTTTTCTCCTGCTTCAGGATTATTTTGCTGTGTGCTGTGCTTTGTTATCACACACGCGCACGCACGCACACACATACACACACACACACACACACACACACACACACACACACACATTAAAAACACTCCCCTGGTGAGCTCATGAATATTTTTCGGTGTTCGGAGAGTCGAGGACGGTTTGATATCATCGAGGGTGTGTGACAACTGTGACACACAGACACACACCGTGACACACACACACTTTAAATCCCACTGAGATTTAAAGTGTGTGTGTTTCTCTGTGTGCGCGTTATGGATGTTGTCAGCCGCTGTCACAAAGTAAAAAAAAGTCATTTCCCAAAAAGACATTTTTCATGTGCATGTGTGAATCACAGAGCTGACTGTATACAGACCTTCATCATCGTCCCCACAGGAAGTCAATTTGTTGCCGTGGTGATGTAGCTCATTGATGTAGAGACATGATGAGATGTTTAAAAACAAACAGCTTCTGCTTGGTTGCTATTATTATGACGGGTACTGTACGGTAGGTTTGAACTTAGACTTTTTGGTGTCTGAGAGGAACTGTTCTGTATTTTGTTTTAAATGTCATTTCTTCTTTCTGCTACTGTAAAGTGCAACATACACACAAGGTGGTATAACCAACAGGAGGGCACAGGAGTATATTCCCACTCAGCAAAAACTCGCTAAAAGCACACGGAACACCACTTTATCAGAAGGCATGGAGATCTGGTTGAAATGTAAAGGGCTAAAAGCTATCTTTTCTCATTATTGGAAAGACCTCTAGAAAAGACGCCCAATTAAGTAAGAATTTGATATAAGTATAAACGTCTCTTTGTGCTCATCACCTCTGGAAACTCCTCTGATGACCAGCAAATTCGGACCCAGAACCTTCTTGTGCTGCTTTCTAATCACACCCGAATAAAATGTCAATCGAATGTTGTACAAAGGAAATGTCTAGAACTCGGCCAGTATATTAAATCTTTGGAAAAGATCAAACAAACAAGTCAGCTCCCGCAGCGCCAGATTTTTTTTGACGGACAGATGCATGGACCTCAAAAATGTTCTCAGTTCTTCTATCCATCCTACTTATTAACCATACAATTATTGGCAGTGGTCCAGCAGCTCAGTCAGCTCCTACGGCGGCACTCATATTTTCATTGTCGACCACGTGTGATCTTGACCTGCGACTGCACAACCTCAAAAATGTTATCGGATCTTCTGCCCATCTACATCTGAAGTTTTTTCACACTTCTGCTTCTACTTCCACTGTCTCTCCCCTTCCCGTCAACCAATCAGAATCCAAACTACGCTCATCATCAACCATATCGAGCCACATGCTGTTGGTCTTTGGAGGACTGCACACAAGCATGTCTGCGTTGTTTGCAAATTCTGTCACAAACACAGTATTATAAATCAAGCATAAGTTAGCCTAAATAGCCAACCCCATATGGGATTTGGCGATTGGAGGCGCAGAAGGGTATCAGCTGAGCTAGCTGCTGACGTGGGCTGGCACTGTCAGGCTTGAGGCTCGGCTTCTACTACAATGTCTGTTTGAACTAATGCAATGCTTAAGTCTCTGTAACATCCAGTGTCATTAACACGAAATCAACTTGTCTTCTCGAGTATTTATCACATCAATATCAATAAGGCTACAGTTCTGCAGAAACAAGTCCTAACACCTGGAAATGAGTTAGCAACAGTTTCCTTGCTGAAGCTTTTTCCATCGCTTTCTAACAAGAGGCTAAATGAGACTATAAAAGTCGTCACAGACACTTAACGTCACTCATTTTACTTTTGCAGACTGCATTTATGCTTCAGAGATCCTGTCGCACTAATTTGTGAAGATTATCTTGCCAAACAAAATGTCTAATGCATCATGAACCTTTATTTCCCACAGAGCTTATTTTCCTCGATAATCCAAAAGCCTGTGGAAAAATCTTGCAGTCGAGGGGGCCTGGGTGATGCCGACTTCGAGGGTGGCCCGCAAAAACAAAAGTCATTCCTGCAGAACTGCAGTGGTCGCTCAAGTGAGCGGATAATTTCTCACCGCTAATCACGTCAGGTTGATGAGGACACTGAATGTAACTGCAGCTCAGATGTTAGTTTATCCACAGCAGATTTCTTTGTTTGTTGAACTATTTTCTGCAGCGGCGGGACTCACTTTGATTCTGGGCCGTTGTGTTCTGATCCGATCTGAGCTGAATGGAGCTAATTCCTCCTTTCTGCACAGACAGAAGAATGGTCCAGCGGGCTTTAAACTGTAACTATGCGCTGTCACATATTCATCAGCTCACGCTGGTTCTTTTTATTGATGACAAGGCTGCTGAGCTGCTATTCCTGCCTCTCTGTCTTTAATCTGGATTAAATCCTGCTCGCATTGACAACACATGTAAACACACTCACGGCCGAGTGTTTTACAGCAGGATCAGATCAGAATAAGAAGAATTAGAGATTCTCCTCAGTTTAATCCCGCACACCAGATCAGAATAATAAGTGAATAACAGCAGATTAACAGCAAACTCAGCTCTCCTGCAGGGAAACAACGAAAATATCTAAAAATATCTGAAACTCGAAGGAATTAAAGAAGTCATTCGTGTGAAGCAGCTGCAGCTGAAGCTTGAAGTCCACATTTCTGGGTAATTCTCTATCACACGTTCTGTCTTATAAAAGCAACAGTTAGTAAATGCCTTTGTTCTAATTGGTTTCTAGAATCCGGGGATGCTCAGAACCAGAACCTGTAAGAACCTGTGAGGTCGGAGCTGCAGGTTCTGATTGGTTTTCATTGTGCTTTCAAGCCAGAAGCTTTTAGACAGACGTCAGTGAAAGCCAACGCTGAGTCCGAGTCGTTCAGAAGGCAAATATTGACACCAAATATTTGATTCAGGTTGCAAGACTCATTAACTGTCACTCAGTGCACTCCTGCCACAGTCTGTAGACAAACTAAACCCAAATGTTTAAAGAAACTAAAGTAACTAAGTAGCTTAAACTTACATTTATTTAAAAAAAATCATCTAGATTAAAATTTTTTGACATATCACTGACATTTTCTTCCTTTTTGAGTTAGCTAAACGGTTTTTTATAAACTTCATCTAGTTTGCAGATTTAATAAGATCTACTTAAAAGAACGATTTTGCTGTATTCACTTCTGTTGTGTGCGTCTTTTACTCCATGCTTGTCCATTAATGTGGTGGCAACCCAGAGTGGGCATATCAGGAAAGCTCCAGGTTGACAGACATACAACATTTCAATAAGAAGTTACTGATTCCAGAAGCCTGAACCAATTATCTTTTCAACTGCGCTCAAGTCAAAAACTCCTCGTTACGCACAGCCAAAGATATTTAATCTTTTTGATGCTTTTGAAGTCTCACTCTTAACGGACTGCTGAAATGGTCGAACAGCTGAGACAGCAGCTAATTCCTTCAATCAGGTTGTGGGTTCCCAGGCTGCGCTGAGAAATAGGTAGAAACTGCAGTTAATGTGTGAACTGTGTCTGGAGACTGTGTTTCACAAATAATCTGGCACCTTGGGGATAATTAGATGAGCACAGAACTTACCAATTGGTGTATTCCAATTATTCTAAATAAGGTGTGAGGGTCTTGCAAATTCCTGGAGTTTCCCGAGAGAAATGGCAAAACAGAAGACCACCGGGAGACGGTCTTAAAATACAAGAGAACTGGGAGCGTTTGGCAGATATGGTTTTGTCACACTCAATTGTTCCATTTTTGCTCCATTATGTTAACAGCTTCTGTAATAGACTGGAGACCTGTCTGTTACCCCACCTCTTACCTTTTGACAGCTGGGATTGGCTCCAGCCCTACTGCCACTATGAATTGGACAAATGGTAAGGAAGATGGATGGATGGATCTCTACACCTCATTTTCATAGGTTTCTTGGTTTTATAAACCTTCACAACAGAAAAACAAAGTTGTGACACCATGGGTAATGCTGGTTGCTCTGGTCACGATCATCACCTTGTTAGCACTGAGTAGGCAAAGCAGGCAAAGCATCACAGTACAGTGATGCTGTGCCTGTTCCTCAGGACCTGGTGCCCCACAAAAGGGTAGTGCTGGCGGGCCAGGGCCCGCCTCCGGCCCAGCACAACACCCCGCCCGCGATGTCCTCTTCCCCGGCCACCAGCATCAGGCGACGCTGAGGACTGAAGGCCCGGTCCACACAGCAAGCCGAGATCGGAGCCCCCAGAAACCGCCCATCCGCAGCATCAGCTTTGCAACGATACTCCCCCCTGGAAACCAAAAACTTTGGTTTCCCGGACGCTGCCCAGCAGTTCATAAAAAAGAACGCCGCCGGATCGCCAGTTAGCCTCGTTTGTGGACGGGGCTACAGAGCTACAACGGCATCTGGTCGTCCTCGATCTTCCGACTTTCAAACACGAACACCACCGTCCCAGCGTCCACACACCCGAACACCCGAATATTGGGTCAAAGCGGGGTCAAAACATGGACAATCACAGGGGTACAAGCACCACCTTGGTTCCGGAGTGGCCATGTGCTACCGTTGTGACGCCATCTTGGCCCGATGTTTGGGTGTAGGATTAGGCTTACAGCTACCCTTTGTATGGAATTTCCCCTTATATGGCTCACCCAAAAGTAGTATTTCCATGGTGTACTGGTTTAAACATTCACCTCACAATCAAATAGTCCCTGGTTTGCAACCTGGGATGCGATACAAGCCCAGCCTCGGGGTTCACAAGCCAGTGTACTTCCAATGTTGGTCCCAAGCTTGGTTAAATGGGAGGGTTGCATCAGCAAGCGCATCTGTTGTGAAAATTTGTGCCAAATCACATATGCAGATTTATCCATTGTGGTGAGCCCTTAGGTGGGAAAAGGAGCTGCCAAAAGAACCTCTATGGCATACCCAAAGGTAAATCTCATAAGAGCAGGCTACATGTCTTATGTTACGCCTTCTTACATACATTGATATTTTTGCATATATATGCATGTAAGAGACTTGATTTGAATCGAACTATGCATGTGGCTAAAATGCAGCACAACTCCAAACATGGTGGCTTGATGGATGTTAAGAGAGGCCTTCATTTTTTTTTTTAAATATTCTGTCAGCTCATTGGATTTTGCAGGGATCACCAAGAGCTGTGGCCTCAGAGGTCATTTGTGAGAAGAGAGTTGGCACCAACACATCAGATGGTTTTAACAACAAAGCAGCTTAAATATGAGTTGAAGCAACAACAACTGTGAAGAGATTTCTGTAATCGGATAGTTGCATTTTTTTTCTGCTGAACATACAACCCCAACCCCAAAGAAGTCAGGATGCTGCATACAATATAAATAAAAGTGCAATGCAATCATTTGCATTTTATTCACAAAAGAACATAAAAAACATGTCAAATGTTGAAAGTGAAACATTTTATTGTTTCATGAAAAATACTAGCTCATCTTGAATTTGATGGCAGCAACACGTCTCAAAGAAGTTGGGACAGGGCCATGTTTACCACTGTGTAGCATCCCCTCTTCTTTTAACTACAGTCCATAAACAGCTGGGAACTTGAGGAGACCAGCTGCTGGACCTTTGGGAGAGGAATGTTGCCCCATTCTTGTCTGATATAGGATTCCAGTTGCTCAACAGTCCTGGATCTTCTTTGTTGTATTTTACATTTCACGTTTCATGCTGGACTGGACTGTAGGTAGGCCAGTCCAGCACCCAGAATCTTCACTTCTGAGGACTCTGCCTCTCTAAGGTGCTCTTTTTATACCCAATCACATTACTGACCTGTTGCCAATTAAATTAAATAGTTAGTCTTTTGTTGCTCTTGTCCCAACTTTTTTGAGACATGTTGCTGCCGTCAAAGCCGTGATGAGCGAGTATTTTTCACGAAATAGTAAAATGTCTAACTTTCAACATTTGATATGTTTTCTATGCTCTTTGGTGAATAAAATATCGGTTTATGAGATTTGCAAATCACTGCATTGTCTTTTTATTTTTGTTCAGATTTTGCACAGCGTCCACAGCTTTTTGGAAATGGGGTTGTAAATATTTCAAGCAGTGCAAACAGCAAAAATGTTAACCACGGGTCAAAGGTCAGTGTAACACTGGGATCAATCCGTTCAAAGCTCAGGAAGATCGGCAGAAGAGATTCCTGTTCGGGACGGACAGAATAAATCCACACTCAGCCTGAAACAGCTTCTACGGCTCCCTTTCTGCTGCTCTGCACTGATGTCAGGTGGTTTCTACTGTAACATGAAATCCCAAGATTTTCCAGTTGCACTGTTTTCTTTTACAGTTTTTACCTCATACGGTACTCTATTATACTCTACTGTAAGTATTCTTACTGTATTTCATTGCAGTCCTCTGCAGCCACAGCAGCAGTATGCCATTCTGAGCCAAACCTCCACATACTGAATACTGATCACTGCAAACATTAAATATTAATAACTACAAGACTTTGATACTCAAACTATAACACACGCACACACACACACACATACACTCACACACAGATGTGTGCATGCGTTTGAGGGTAAATGTGTGAACAAGTGCAGGGAGGTGATGGGCGTTAATGATATTGATGCTAATTCCATCACTCTGAGTGCGAGTATATGTGTTTCTGTGTGTGTTTCTGCATCCGTGTGTGTGTGTGTGTGAATATATTATCGCTACAGCCTCCTCTCCAATTAGCAGAGTATGTAAGTGGTTTTGATCAGCAGGAGATCACATGACAGGATTTACCTACACCTCCTCGGCTCGCGGGTCCACCACAGGCTGTTAACACACCTCAGCGAGCCAGAGTAACACGTTCAGTCCCCGCTGGCACCCCTGATGGTATGCAGCCTTCAGCACAGAAATGTTGAGAAGAACTGATATAAACAAAGTTTCATCCTTTGAGAAGTGCCTTTTGATGTGATCATACTCTCCCACCAAACATCATATAAAGTCGCGTTCTAAGCCTCGTGTGACATTGTGATCTGTAGTAAGCATAGGGAGCAAGTGGAAGAGAGCCTGGAGAGGTGGAGGTATACACTGGAGAGAAGAGGAGTGAAAGTCAGTAGAAGCAAGACAGAGTACAAGTGTGTGAATGAGAGTGAGGCAGGTGGAATGGTGAAGATGCAAGCAGTAGAGGTAGCAAAGGTGGATGAGTTCATCAGCATGTTTTTATTGCAAAGCTGTGCATTTTAATCCAAATCATAATCTTTTAAGAACCCCAATAAAGTCATTTTTGTACCTAAACCAAAATAAAAGTGAAAATGATGCCTAAAAGGAGTCTACTATGGGACACTTAATTCCACTCACCTAGCTGAAAATTATTTCTATACCACCACCGTCACCAATCAGTAGAAACCATAGAAAAAAGCCTCAATTGTAGCATTTTTAGTTATATTTCTACAGTTTTCTGGAGCAATGAGTACAGCAGAGGGACAGCTCAGGTTGAGAAGTTTGGAGACAAGGTCAGAAAGGCAAGGCTGAGATGGTTTGGACATGTGCAGATGGATAGTGGTTGTATTGGGCAAAAGATAGAACTGCCAGAAGGGAAGAAAAGAGAAAGGTCACAGAGAAGGTTCGTGGATGTAGTGAAGGAAGACATGCGGAGGGTTGGTGGGACAGAAGAGGCTGCAAGGGACAGGGTGAGATGGAGGCAGGATCTACTGTGGTGACCCCTTAAAGGGAGCAGGTGAAAGAAGAAGAAAAATTTGCATTTTGGCCTTCATCGTGTTTATCGTCAGGGCCATTTGGAAGCAGCTGCAGTAGCCATGTTAGTGCTTGCATGCAAAATGTGCACTGGTTTCACTCTTTCTAAATTGGGTGGTACTCAGCACTATGCTAAAAGCACCAAACTAAAAGAGAAAATGATGCTCAAAAGGAGTCCAAGATGAAACTCCAACTCCAATCTCCTAGACCAGCTCCAGTGCAAAGCAGTCATCTGACCTGGGTCTAGGGGCGAAAGGCTAATCCAAGCTTCCAGTAGCTGGTTCCCGCCAAAGTTTCCCTCACGATAGCTGGTGCTTAAGTCTAGCAGTTTTATCTGGTGAATGATTAGAGGTCTTGGACTGGAAATCACCGGATCTCAACCTCTTCTCAAACTTTAAATGGGTAGGAAGGCTGGTTCGCTGGCTTGGAGCTGGGCGTGGAATTCGAGCGGACCAGCGGGCCACTTTTGGTAAGCAGAACTGGCACTGTGGGATGAACCGACGGCTTGCTCCATGAGCAGGCCATATTACTTGTTATATAACTGCATTGAAAATGCTCCAACAGGCACCGACACCAGAAACACAGCAGAATGGTCCAGTTCAGTGCCCCAAACGAGTGACGATAAGGCCAGCTACAGCTGCATGTCACTCACAATGACCACACCCCTAACTTTAAGCCTTAACATCATTTAAACTGGTAGAAAGGTACTTCCAGCTTCTCTTCATGTGAGTTGGCACAGCTTTTTATGGCGGATGCCGTTCCTGACCCAACTCTCTCAGTTACCCAGGACTGGGACCAGCAGCAGGAGTATAGCTGCATGTGACCCCCAAAACTAGAAAACTTTAAATGGCTAAGTTATTTCTGTACAGTTATTTTGAAAGGTAAAATTAACCAAAGAAACCAAAAATGGTTCTATATATCAGGCTGTTTATTTCTGATATAAATTCGGGTGTTTTAACATGGGAGTCTATGGGACTTGACTTATTTTTTGGAGCCAGCCTCAAGTGGCCACTTAGAGGAACTGCCGTTGTTGGCACTTCTGCTTCTCAGCCCCAGAGGCTGTTCGTTGGACCATCCTCCACTCTGCTGCTTGGGGTCCACAGGGACCAGCCCCACTATCAGATCAAATTCGGGCCCCCGGGCTATTAGACTCCCTCCAGGACCTGATCCTTGCTGAGGACCAGGTGTTTGTCTTTAGACCGGAATGCTGCAAAATCCCAAAATATGCTCAGTATCAATGGATTAAATGGTAATTGTTTAAGGCAATCCTAGCCCCTTCCAGAATCTGATCCCAGCTGAGGCTCTGGGGCCTTTTTAGGCTCAGCGGTGCAGTATTCACACAGAGGGCACGCAAAGCCACGGTCCAATTTTACTGAAACTGACTCCAGCTCGTATTCTAAAACCCGACCTGAGATTACCCTAGGAGTCTCACCCGGAGCTACGGCATCGTCTCAGCGTGTCATCTATTTCAGCCCTCATAATAATAACTCCTGAGCTGCGGCGCGGAGACCCTCCATTAAATTGCACGTCGGTCCAGATTCAGTTGTCATGACAACAAACACAAAGACGAGTCAAAGAAGACAACATCTGGACGGAGAAGCGGTTAAAATGGTAATCAAACAGGAAGTCGACCTCAGAGCGTCGCCGCCGACACCGATAATCCGGTGCGAGCGTGAAGGTGACGCATCAGCAAGATTCGAACTACTGGGGAGTAAACAGGGAGGCAACAAAAACCAAAAAAAAAAAAAAAAAGAGGGCCCCCCTC
>VUQH01045313.1:0-12548 GCA_015106775.1 Etroplus canarensis | reverse complement strand
GAGGGAGGAGATTCCTCTATTTAACAGTCTGTTTCATTCACAACAGGAACGAGGAGGCAACTGGACCTCCATCCTCTCCAGCTGAACAAAGCTCCCGCCGAGGACAAACTCCGATCTCTGAAGCCTCGTGGAGCGCAGGCTCACTCTAACAACCTAATTGAATTTCCTCACGCATGAGTGACTGCAGTGCTGGAATTTTAAACGCGGAGAAAAGCAGGGATATGGAAATAAAATGAAAAATAAAAAAGAGATTAAGAACAATTTAACATCACCTTAATGGCTGCCAGCGCGCTGACTTTGTGATTTTTACTGTTATGCCCGCCTCTTTAATATCTCCAGAGCAGTCACATCAGGCTCCGGCTCATCCGAACTGCCGCTTAAATATGTTTTTACTGCATTTTATGTCAAACTATTTTCCCTTTTATGTCTGCTCTGATGGCAGCTTTATTTTTAATATATCATCATTTCAGCTCCCCTTATATAACCCCTGACTGTGATCTGCAGTGTTTGAGAGCAGTCGGCGAAATGTAATTAAACCGGTAGTTTAACTACAGTTTGCAGCATCTTGCTGGGCTTTGTGTGGGTGTGTGTGTGTGTGTAGTTAGCTACTGAATAAGGGCCATAAAAGGAAAGGAATTTTTAATTTACTTTACCAATGCTGTTATTAAGAAATCTCACTCTCTTTTCCTTTCATCCTGGCCGCTGTAAAGGTATGCCCCGGCGAAGCATTCGTCAGTCAGCCTCCACCACAGGCTTTAACTTCGCTGTGGTGCTTGTGAAAAAGAGCGGGCGTTGCCCGGTGCACACACAGCAACAATGGCATACATCCGAATCTAAGTCTAAAAACAGAATCGCTACAAAAGTCGCCAAGAAGAAAAAAGGCTTTGTTAATTTGCGAGCCACGCAAGCCGAGAGTAAATGCGCGTTCCGCAAAGACTGATCGTTTCTTACAAAGTGGTTTGTTACACATTCTTCTGAGGAGCTTTAGTTAACCAAACTGGATTTCCCCCTCAGGTAGCTTTCCTGTAGTTCAGATTAAAGTGGCGCATCTGCTTTCATGCAAGTTTCCCACCGGTGGCTAACAGAAACAGGAATTAAACTCTTCCTTTCCTCAAAGCAGGGATGATGTGGACATTTTAATCGCATGACGCTTGTGACGCAGCGCCTCGGCTCGTTTTATCGGAGCTGGAAATGGCGCTTTTGGACAAGCCTGGCCGGTGACCAAGGTGCAACACTGTCTGAATGAGTGCTAATTAGCGGTAAAGCTCCGCTCACACCTTGACGATTTAACCAGCGTATGCCCACGTGTGAGTAAGTTATTGGTAAGTTTTGTGAAAGTTGAGAGCACGCTGAAGCACGCTGGTATACGCCGTAGGGCGCTGAAAAATTTTAAGCGTGCAGAAAATTTCCGACGTATGCCAGCGTATGGCTCATACACGCCCATAAGTTGTAGGTTAAGTTATGCGATCATTGAGACACTTTCACACACGTCACTTGTAAGTTACTCATAAGTCGAAACACGTGGAGTTAATGTATAGCATGCCAAAGACTTATTTCTAACCTCTGCGTAACATGCTTTGAACCTGTGTGTAACTTTAAGCAGGCTAATTTCCAACACATACTGACGTATGTAGACGTATTTGATGTGTTCTGGACGACCACGGCACTTACTGAACTTACGGCTACCGTATAATGGCGTACTGGCTGGGAGTAGGTGTCAGTCACGGACGAAATCACGATGCCACTGATGATACCCGAGAGGCGTTGAAACCTGCATCATCCCCATAATCACAGGGTGAGCGTGAGGGTGCTGATGGTTCCTCCATGCGTCCATGTCCACAGCCACAGCCAGCAGACCTTTCGGCAGCGTTCTTCGAGTTTTTCTTTGGCAGGACGGTGATGTTGTATTGCGACGATGATGTTGATACCGCAAATAGGCTACGACACGCTATGCATATGTTGTGAATGGCAGCAATATGCTAAGCATTCTTTGGCATAAGTTATCTATAAGTTATTGAAACTTTCTACGTAGGTTACTAATACGTTACGTATATGTCCAAATTTTTTAAAAAACATCATAGTTCTGTGTATGACCGCGTTTTAGAGAAATTTTGATATGTCTGCATACGCTAGCTAAATCATCAAGGTGTGACAGGGGCGTGAGTTCATGTAAGCTAAATGCTAGAATTTCAATCACAGAAAAAACTTGACCACAGATTTTTTTTTTTATCTGTTAGTATAATTAACGGCACAGCATGCTGTACTGTTTGTCAGATAATTGTGTTAAATCCAGTTAGGTCCATAAATTTTGGGGCGCTGACACATGTTTTTGATTTAGCCTCTGTACACCGCCACAATGGATTTGGAACCAAACAGTCAAAATGTGACTGAAGTGCAGACTTTCAGTTTTAATTCAACGGGTTTGATAAAAGAACTGCATTAACTGCTTGAATTACAGCCATTTCCACACATATTCACTCCGCTCAAAAGTAATGGGACTGACAAACTAAGCAGATAAGAGATCTGGAGTTCATCCAAATGTTGAACTTGCATTTGGTAGCTGTTCACTGAAACTCTAAATACAAGGTCCAAAGAGATGTTGAGGCCATCATTAGGCTGAAAAACCAAAATAAACCTATCAGAAAGATAGCAATAGCTTTAGGGGTGGCCAAAACAATAATCTGGAGCATTCTGTGAAAGAGGGAATGCACTGGCCAGCTCAGCAACATCAAAAGACGTGGAAGACCACAGAAGACAACTAAAGTGGATGATCGCAGAATTCTTTCTTTGGTTAAGAAACACCTCTTCAGAACATCTAGCCAAGTCAAGAACACTCTCAATGAGGTAGGTGTATCATTGTCAAAGTCTGCAACAAAGAGCCGGCTTCATGAATATAAATACAGAGAGTTTAGAACAAGGTGCAAACCACTGGTTACACTTAAGAATAGGAAGGCCAGATTAGACTTTGCCAGAAAATATTCTTTAAAAAGCCTGAACAGTTCTGGGACACCAATATTTGGACAGACAAACCAAGATGAACTTGTAGCAGAATGATGGGGAGAGAAAGTATGGAGCAGGAAAGGAAGCGCTCATGATACGTGGCATACCACATCAACCTGTCAAACTCGGTGGAGGCAATGTTATGAATGCCAATGGAACCAAGTCACTAATGTTTACTGATGATGTGACTGCTGATAGGAGTAGCAGGATGAATTCGGAAGTGTACAGGGCTATACTTTCTGCTCAAATTCAGCCAAATGCTGCAAAAATAATCGGATGGTCCTTAACAGTGCAAATGACCAAAGGCATACTGCAAAAGCAACCCGAGAGTTTCTCAAGGCAAAGGAAATCTCTGGGGATCTCTGCTTAGACTGCTGCCCCTGTGACCCTTAGCCGGATAAGCAGCAGAAAATAAATGGATGCTCCAAAAGAGATGAACATCAAAAACATGGTGGATTGGTTGAGTATAAGGACTTGAATCAGCAGACGGCTATTGCCTGGCACCCAAAATTAACATCCAGTACAGTTATCATGACGGAGGAACATAGCTCATGGGACAAAATCTGTTTTTTGTGCCAGGTTGTGAACATGTAAAGTTGGCCAGTTAAAAATGGGAGTGTATGGGGACTGACTCATTTTTGGAGCCAGCCTCAAAAGGCCACTTGAGGAACTGTTGCTTTTGGCTTCGCTTTTGAATAGAAAACAAGTCAGAGATGTTCATGACAAGCATCTGATTTTGCTCTTAAATGAGCCCCAAAGACTTTAAAATGAACAAACAGAAGCGATTTTCCCTGCTGGCCTTTATCCCAGCCACAATCTGAAGGTTCTGCTCCAAGTAATCACGAGATGTGCTTTAAATCTTCCTTCAAAATCTGGGTCTTTGCTGGTGCCGCGACACACGCGAATGTGCTGACCATCAGCCAGAAGTGAGCTGTTTCATGCTGTTTCTCTCTTCGGTTCAGTCATAATAAAAAAAGATGATCAGAGTCTGTCAGGGATGAAACAGTGAAGTCCTTCCATCACTGCCCTGTGCTGCATCTATCTGCATCTGTCAAGAGTCTGAGAGCAGGAAGGCAAAGACGTCAGGTGCCACACTGGTTCAAACACATAACCACGGAACCAAAGACCCAAATGCGGCATCGTGTGGACCACAAGACCAAGCCGATGGGCGGACCCAGCTCCTTTCATTAACATTAACAGGGTCCACACGCCGCTACCTTTAGGCTGACACATCGCCAAACATCAGATGGTTATATACTGGGTCCGGTCCGGCCTTGTATCTAAAATCAGCTCAAATTTCATTGAAATTCCAAAAAAAGAAAACTGCGCCACTAAACCACTGCAGACAAAGCAGGCTCGGAATCATTAACGCGGCTCCAAGCGTAGCTCAAACAGCGAAAAAGAAAGTAGAAAACATTAAGGAAATACGGCGCAGCTGTTAGTTTGAAATGGGACTGACACAACATCAGATATTCCCTTCACGATTATCTATTAATATTGTGGCTGAAAAAATTCAAGATCATTGCGATATCTACAAAGAATTTTAAAAAAATTAGTACAGATGCTATCAGCCACATTTATTTTGAATTGCACTGTCTGTGGCAAGAAAATTACGTTCACAAAACAAGTGCCTGAGAGCCTGTAACCCTAACTACAGAAAAGTGTGAGAAAAGAACAGTGATTTTAGATATCATAAATGCATTACTAATATATCATTTTTGAATATCATACTTAGACAGTTATCATGACACTGCTAGTTAAATATTCGGCGAGGGCGTATCATCCTTTCCGTGTCGTGTCCCTCAATTGACAAGCAAGTGTTTGACATTTACAGGGCGGCATCCATTTACATGTATTTACAGGCAGCAGAGATCTCTAAACTCACAATTTTCGTGTATGTACTACAGCCCTAAACTACAGGACATGCGCAAAAGTACTGGGCCACACCTCTTAATCCCCGAATTCATGTGTTTCAAATCTGTCTCATTGCTGCAGGTGTAGAAAACAAACTCCTAGCCATGCAGGCTGCCTGTACAAACGTGGCACTGTAATGGGATGCCACCACCGCAGCAAGTCAGCTGGTGAAATGTCTTCCCTTCTGCATATTCCACCATCAGCTGTAAGCGGTATTATTTCAAAGTGGATGCAATTAAGAACCACAGCAAGTCAGCCACAAAGTGGCAGACCTCATAAAGTTGCAGAGCGAGGTTGCTGAGTGCTGAGGCGCATAGTGTGTAGAAGTCATCAGCTGCTGACTGAGTACTTGCAGAGTCTCAAGCCTCCTCTGGCATCAACGTCAGTACAAAAACCATGGGTTTGCATGACTGAGCAGCTACGTACAAGCCTTATATTACCAATAACACTGCCATCTGCTGGATGGAATGGTGTAAAGCAGACCGCCACTGGACTCTGGAACAGTGGAAATGTGTTCTGTGGAGTGATGCACCACACTTTTCTATCTGGCAGTCTGCTAGATGAGCCTGGGTTTGGCAAATGCCAGGTAAACATTACTATAGTTCTAGTGAAGGGAAATCATAATGCTTCAGCTTACCAAGACATTTTGGACAAATCTATGCGTCCAACTTTGTGGGAACACTTTGGTGAAGACCCTTTTCCGTCCCAGGATGACTGTGCCCCAGTACACAAGCAAGGTGCATAAAGGCATGGTCGGATGAGTTGACCCCCACAGAGCCCGGACCTCAACCCCATCCAGCACCTTTGGGATGAACTAAAACGGAGATTGCGTGCCAGGCCCTCTCGTCCAACATCAGTGTGTGACCTCACAAATGCTCTTCTGGATGAATGGGCAAAAATTCCCACAGACACACTCCAAAATCTTAAAGAAAGCTTCCCAGAAGAGTGGAAGCTGTTACAGCTGCAAACAGGGGAACAACTCCATTTTAATATCAATGGATTTAGAATGTGGTGAAACGTGTAGATGACCCGATACTTCTGTCCAACAACCTCCCAGCTCCCTAGTACAAAATCTGTGCACAAAGTGTGCAAACAGTGTGACAAAATTCCCACTGAAAAGTGGCATCCTGTGTCCTATTTCCTATACGCTCTATCGAGGGAGCTCCCTCACCTAATCCACACGGAGTCGGTGTCGGATCAGAAATTCACCCGCCTCCCCAACGGCGCCGACGTGAGAATAATATCTCGCCCCCTGAACACGACACCCGAGTCGCTTCCTGCTCTTAAACCAGAGCATTTCCAGCAATGAGAACGCATTTGAGGTGGACCATCTCCTGCTGCGTGGGACATGTGAGGAACGTCACAAAGTGTCCCGGAGTGACTGCCCCGACGTTGTCCAGAGTTCACGTGTGAAAACTGCTGAACTAACAAAAATTCTCCCTGTAAAAAGCTGCCTGGATGATTTCATGGACAAGACTGGCCTTTGTGTGGCAGCTTATTGCAAGCTAAAAATCACACACAAAGTTGAGCAACCGCTAGCGACCGTGTATATACCATCATCTTCTTCTCCGTCCCTCGGCCGCTCGCTTTAAAGCTCGCCGAAGCGGCTCATCTGCCTCCATCTCAACCTCACCCTCGTCCATTTCGCACCAACAGCAGCCGTGCCTATATAAAGGTCATCTTTAGATGTAACCCAGTTGTCCCCACGCAGCCTGCGGTGAAAGCATGCCCCGGTGTGAAAGCCACTGCTCTAACCCTGCCCTGATCCTCAAGTGAGCTAGAAAATGACGCATTCCGGCGTATTTAACCTTTTTTAAAGGGTTTATGAGGTGTATGAGCAAGGAAAACGCAAACTTTAAAACTGTCCCACACCGGGCTTGAACCCCAGTCTCGAGGCTGAAGGGCCTGAGTGTTTGTTCCTGCTGCAAGACCTGGTTTATCCTGCAGTCCGGAGTGAGCCGGCCTTCGTACGGCACGTCTCTGTTCTCACTGACCGCTCAAAGCTCCACAGATCTGGGCAGAGAGGAAGTGACCAAGTTCCACCCTGACGGAGCAGCAGCAAAGCTTCAGAGAACAAACAGCTGGCGTGAGATTAGCCACAGCTGGGTTGTTTGTTTTTTGTTTTTTTTTAACCAAGAAGTAGCGCTCTGTTGACACAGGAAACCTGAACACCTCAGATGTGACACATTTCTGTTGCTGCAGAAAGATTTTATGCAACAGCAGCATCACACCTTCAGAGTGCTCGAATGTATTTCCTGGCAGAGCTCAAAGTTTCCCCACTGACTCACTGATACGTCCTGATAGTTCAGTCTGTGTCTGATGTGACAGACATCATAAAACGCTGCAGACAGCCATGTATGTTTCTAGCAGACAGCAGAGCACACCGATAACATCTGCAAACAATCTGCAGATTATTTTCCCATTAAATCAATTAATCGTTGCTGCTTCCAGCCTGCATTTCCAGCTGCGACACATTCAGTCAGCATGAAAACCCATTAAGTACATTAACATGCCGTACTTCATTCAAAGAGGAGCGTTTACATTTGTAACCCACCGCATTTCTTTCACTTAGCACTGTGCAAAATAACAGTTTACAAACAAAGCCTACAATAATGTAACCAAATGTGAAGATTTATTAGACTGAACTGCAGTTCGGATATTATGCTACACACTGTAGGGAAGTTCAGATCTGCCCCTCTTCTGCTTTGATGCATGGGTAATAATGAAATACTTTGTAATGAGTGAAAAATAATTATAATGCAACATTTTTCAAACTTTATGTGGCGTATTTTTAACACCCAAATCGGCAAAAACTATCTTTATTAAATATTCTCACAATAACACACACTTTCACCTTAGAAATCACATCCAAACAACTAACTCGGCACCGACGATCGGACAGATACGGTTAATTATGATCAGATTTATTGCTTCCACATTTTTTTGTCACATAGGGCGGGGCTGTTGTTGTCTAATGAGCCCATAAAGCTGCATTAACTGACCTTAATTTGCAAAGGCGTTAAGAGAGCCTTTGAGAAACAGTTTTATTCTGTTATTAACTCAAGCGTTTATTGTCCTGTTCTGTGTGAGTCTCTCGTGGCCCTGCAGGTCCACACCGTACGCTGGTCCCGTTTAATTAAAGCACTTCATAAGCCAGTGTGAGGAGCTGCATTGCTGTTGTTTGGTAGGTCTCCAGCAGCGTTCTGATCCCGGCGCATCCTGCGCTGGCGTTCTATCGAATACTCCCGCATTCTCCAAATTAGGCTATCTGCGCCTTGATGCACCAGCTGCAGTAACACTGTACTCCACAAGTTAACTGTATTTAATAAAGAGCTACAGAGTCCCAATTAGGGCTTCAGAGAGGTGAAGATGGTGTAAGTCAGAAGCTCGCGTTTTGCACTATGTCACGGAACTTAGCGTTTTGATTTTTATTTTACTTTTAAATGCTACATTGTTTCATTTTCTTTAGTCTTTTAGCATCGGGACGTTTAGGGCCCTGTCGCAGCATGACGATTTAACAAGCGTATGCCAGCGCATCCAAATTCCTCTAAAACGCTAGCATACACAGAACCTTTCGGCTGCTCCCTTGCATTCGCCACCAAGGAGGTCACCACGCACTGGTAATTTGGAAGCAGTTTTATGCCTGATGCCCTTCCTGGCACAAACCTCCACAGCGAGAGGAGCTTGTGTGCCCACCTGGAATTGAACCAGGGACCTGATGCTTCAAAGGCGAATGTACAAACCACTACGCTACCGAGGGCACACGCAGAATAATGATGTTAAATTGACATATACACAACGTATTGCTAACATATATAGAACATAATACCAACGAATGCTAGAATATTGCCGACATTCACAACTTGAAGCTCGTTTATACCACTTCCCTTAAACGCAGCACATATGTCATTATACAGTAGCTGCTGTACGTCAGAAATACGCTCAGTACGACTGGATCATGTCAAATACGTCTACAAACGTCAATATTCGTTGGAGGTAAGTTCGATATATGTTAAACATAGGTTAAAAACACATTATTCATAGGTTATTAATACGTTTTGGGTACGCTAGACATCATCTCCTCGTATTTCAACATATGAGTAACGTGAGTCACCGTATGCATAAAGTACCTGCAAACTGTGGCCTGCGTATGTGGGACGCATGCGCCATACGGCAAAAATTTTGTGCATGCTCAAAATTTTCCAGCGACCTCGCCTTACTACGACACACACCCGCGTACTTCAGCATGATCTTAACTCATACAAAACTTACAAATAAGTTAATCGACGTACGCCAGCGTATTGGCAGATTTTTTCCTACGTCGGCGAACGCTTGGTAAATCATCAAGGCGTGACAGGGGCTTTAGGTACTCGAAGACATTTCACTTCTCATTTAAGAGTCTTACTTCTAAAAGCCAGTGGCCTGGAAGGGAAGCCATAGGTATTTGACCTCTAGTTGGGTCGCACCTTGGAGGTGGTCCTGAGAGCCATTAGCTGGTTTGGTTTATGCACTTTTAAGTTGGTTAGGCTTTGAAAAGCATCACTGCTTAGGTTAAATTCCACTTTACCAAGGCCAATAACCACATGACCACACCTGAAAGTTAAAGCAGTAACAAAGGTGCAACACAACCCAGCAAACATGGTTGAAACCATGCTGTCATTTCCTGAGTCAAAATTAGTTGGGGTATGACTTCCGCAGATGCACAGATGTTGGCACTGTTTGCTCTGTTGTGACTATGTAGTACAGTGGTAAATACAAAAAGGATTATTGCATTGAAAGGAATACATACATCTGTCTATGTTTTTTAACCAACAACCACTAATCCAGTTAGTGCATGGCACAGATGGGCAAATGTCTTTAACATGTACACAGATTAGTATTATTTTTTAAATAAACACTTTTAAGCCATTTATGTACATCTAAATTCTGTCTCATTTGTTGCATTTGGTTAACTTAACCCATTGCACTGTTACAATTATTGCCTCCCTGTCCCCGATGACAGCAACATAACTGCAAGAATGTGACAGCTTGAACGTGAAGTCAAAAAGTCCTGTAGGAAAAGAAAAGGGCCTAAAAGCCTGAGATTAGAAGGTTGCTTTTGGTACTCTTTCGGCTAGCTTTTGACCCCAAGAGGTCACCACAGTGGATACATGCTTATGCCAGGTGCCCTACCTGACGCAACCCTCCAGCCAACCCACTAGCCAACAGTTTTCCAGCACTGGAAGCTTTAACCTCTCGGGTTAAAATACACCCCTTTCACATTATTAACCCTGCATTTTGGATGACGCTCACCAAGCGCAACCAATGTGGCGCCAGCGCTGCTTTAGAAGCGTCCGTATGTGATGAATTGTGAGCGACAGATCTAAACCCAGGGCTTTGGGTGCTGGTTCAAACGCTTGTGCTGAATTTTGGACAGAAGCACCTTTGTAAATGAGGACAGTATTTAACGCTCTGGGAATAACAACAGGCTAGCTGTTAGCAGACATTCAGTTTCCATAAGGCTGTGTCTCTCTCTGCTCTCCTTTCTGTCTTCTCTGTCCCCTCACCCCGAACCGGTCAAGGCAGATGGCTGCCCCTCCCTGAGCCTGGTTCCGCTGGAGGTTTCTTCCTGTTAAAAGGGAGTTTTTCCTTCCCACCGTCGCCAAGTGCTTGCTCATAGGGGCTCATCGGATTGTTGGGGTTTTCCCTTTAACACTGTTTTATCTTTACCCTACAGTGTGAAGCGCCTCCACGCGACTTTTGTTGTGAATTGGCGCTATATAAATAAAACTGAATTGAACTGAACTGACAGGTTGGTTTATGAGACTTATATTAATGGGTTGGCGCTGGTCCAGATTTGACTTGGTGACACAGTACTGTGGGAAAGTCTTGAGTCACACCTCATTTATTTATTCATTAGTTTATATTTTTGCATCTCATATTTTTCTTTGAGCGCTTTGTTACCAGCAAGCCCCTCTCACCACGGATGGGTGTGTCACGAAGGACAGCCAGCATAAACCCTCTGCCTAATTACCAAGGCGGATTAATCCGCTGTGGCGCCCCCTTGGTGGAGAATACAAGGGAGCAGCCGAAAGGTGATTTTTTTTCACTTTGTCACCAGCCGCCTGTCCACAAAACACATCATTTGTTCCCATTTGTTTAGTTGAATCTAAAAAAATTTGCCAAAGATAACGCAGGTTTACAGGCACACAATAATATTTTTGCACCAACAAGGTGACTCCCAAAGAGCTACGTGACAAAAGTTCAATCAAACTGGACGAGTATAAGACAAAAGAAGAAGTGGCGGCCTAAAGAACTATTTACGGCACAAGAAAAGTATCTGAAAGTCGTATCCTTAAGAAACAGGAAAAGAAATCCAGCAAAGATCTGGCAAAGGACCCGAGAGACGCGTCTACTGTTCGCCAAAGCCTCATCAGGAATGGTCTCAATGGAAGGGTGGCGGTCAGGAAGGAAGTGTGCCAAATTACACCCGAACTGGACTGAAAATCTGTGGCAACAGGTCTTATGGCGTTACTGAAGCAGCGCGGGACCATCTCGACAGAAACACGGAAGAAAAAAGGCAGCCAACATCCAAAGAAGAGCTTTGGAATGTCCCTCGAGAAGGCCGGAGAGCTATTCCTGAAGACGACTTAAAGAAATGACAAGAAACTTTGCCTAAAAGAGAGCCGAAGAACAAAGGTAGACACACCAAATATTTGCTTTCAAGCTTGCTCGAGCTGGACAAACGCTCGTTCAAAAAATATAAAGAAATGAGTGGGGGCAGCACTTTTTAAACGCATTCCACTGAAAAGTCAAGTCAAAGTATGAGAACAGGCATATTCTGGCAGACTACTGTACTCTGGAGCATGTTTATTTGCCCCTTGATGCACCGGTGACCCGTCCAGGGTGAACCCCTACCCCCCCCCCCGCTTAAAGCAGCTAGAGCTAACAGATGGACAGATGGACGGATAGATGAAGACCTGCAGCCTTTCCTCTTCTTTTGCAGGCACCGTCAAACCAGCTGAAGACCTTCAGAGGAAGCACACCTCAACACACGCAACAAATGAAGGCGTTAGTGAGAGACCACTGCCCACTGGAAACACCCATGGAAAGCTCCCCCAAGTCCACGGATTCCTTCCGAGTTTGCATCTGTGCGTTCTGTCTGTCCCGCACCAGACTCCAGAGACGCACAGATTTCAGCATCAAAAGTGGACTCGCGCGGTCCTCAAGGTTGCCACGTCTTCGGGGGACGTTTGGGGGCAATTCTGCTGCGTCTTCACGGACGGCGACTGCAAAGCTTCATGAGCTCGGTGCTGGACGACCTGCCAACGGCAGGAGGAGGACCCAGCAACCAGGCTGTCGCCTTCTCCTTCTTCTGTGACAGCAGCGAAGTTCACCCACTCTGAACTCTTCCACTGAAGCTGTGGGTGCAGGGCCACAGAGCTGTCAGGGTAACAACAACAAACAGAAAAAAAACACACACACACACACACACACACACAAAAACACACAACAAAACAATAAAAACCCACGGACGACAAGAACCGAAAGAGCGTGAACACCGGGAGAGAGAGAGAGAGAGAGAGAGAGAGGTACGACTACCAACAGACAGATGGAGAGAGAGAGAGAGAGAGAGAGAGAGACACACACAGGGG
>VUQH01045311.1:0-30285 GCA_015106775.1 Etroplus canarensis | reverse complement strand
TACCGCTCAAGAAGGAGATGGGTTTGTCTCAGAGATGAACATATTTTGGTCCGAAACGTGCAAATCAACCCCAGAAGCAAAGCTAAAGACCTTGTGAAGGTGATGGCTGAACCTGGTAAGAATGTGTCATTATCCACGGTCAAACGAATCCTGTACAAACACGGGTTAAAAGGCCACTCAGCCAGGAAGAAGCCTTTACTCCAAAAGCGACATAAAAAGCCAGATTACAGTTTGCAAATGCACACAGGGACAAAGACCCTGATTTTTGGAGACACGTCCTATGGTCTGATGAAACTAAAGTGGAACTGTTTGGCCATAATGACCATCATTACATTTGGAGGAAAAAGGGGGAAGCTTGTAAACCTGAGAACACCATCCCAACTGTGAAGTATGGGGATGGCAGCATCATGTTGTGGGGCTGTTTTGCTGCAGGAAGAACTGGAGCACTTCATAAAATAGATGGCATCATGAAGAAAGAACAGTATGTGGAAATATTGAAGCAACATCTCAAGTTATCAGCCAGGAAGTTAAAGCTTGAGCACAAATGGGTCTTCCAAATGAACAATGACCCTAAGCATACTGCTAAAATAGTCACAAAATGGCTTAAGGATGACAAAGTCAATGTTTTGGAGTGGCCATTACAAAGCCTTGATCTTAATCCCATAGAAAATTTGTGGGCAGAACTGGAAAGGTGTGTGTGAGCAAGGAGGCCTACAAACCTGACTCAGCTACAGTAGTTCTGTCAGGAGCAATGGACCAGAATTCCAGCAAACTATTGTGAGAAGCTTGTGGAAGGATATCCAAAAAGCTTGACCCAAGTTATACAGTTTAAAGAGAATGCTACCAAATACTAAGGAAATGTATGTAAACTTCAGACTTCAAAGAAAATAATAAAAATCTCTTTAAAATATTCTCTCTCTCATTATTGCAGCATTTAGCAAATAGAAATAATTTTGGCAATCCTAACTGACCTAAAACAGTTGAAGTTTAGTTTGATTAAATTTAAGACAGAGAGAAAAAAGTTTGTGTCTTTTTACACAGTGTATGTAAACTTCTGGTTTCAACTGTATCTCTTAATTGTTTGTTAAGACGCTTCATAAATTTACCACAAAAAACCAATACATGAATGCATCCTGTGATGCAACAGGAAAAAGTTAAAAAGCTAATACAAACACAAAATCCTGCAGGCTAAATTAGATACATAAAAGTCTACACAACAACAAAGTCAAAAAGATGAAAAAAAACAAAGCAGAGACAAGAAACACTAAGACAAACACTGGAAAGGAAAGGACCGAGGAAAGTCAACAAGCAGGGAAAACAAAAGGGAGAAACAGCTGTAAATGACTGAAGAATGAATTTGGAAACAGCCCCAAAGTAAGCAAAAACACTGGAAACACAAAATAGGCAACTTCAAAATAAAACAGGAAGTAAAAAAATGAGCGTGATACAAAACACAGAAACAAGCAAACACTGAGAAACATTGAGAAGGAAGCACAGGAGGCAGAATAAAAATTATATACCAAACCTGTTTTCAAACATGGAGTGTAGCCCTGAACTTTTATAGATATTACCCGACAGAGATGCATGTGAGAAGGCAAATTTCTGATGCAGCTGTATAGAACATTAAATGGGCCATAACCTGCCAGCCCCCTAGTACAATGTCTGCCTGATGTCTGATTGTACCAGTGTGAGATACCAATACATGAATGCATTCTGTCATGCACCAGGAAAAATCATGCTCCTGCATGATTTACCCAAACAGACCCAAAACCTAAACAAAATAGTACATTCCCAGTAGTGAGAGGCAGACTATATTCTGTTGTCTGTTACATGTGAGAAAGGAAAGCATAGGACAATGTACTGGCCTTATTCTCCCCTACACTGTCTGGAGTTTGTGTGTAAGAACAGCTTAAGAAATTTTTCAAGGCAATTTTACAAAAAATGAAATAGTTAAATGTACTTCTGCGAGGCTATGGAGTCAAGTTTAAGCAATCCTGGCAGATCCCGAAACAAACCATACCACCAAAGAGAAACTACTGCAGATAGACTAACAAGCCTTTTTTGACTGAAGTGCTCCTGACAGAACTGGAAACGCCAACAACCAAAAGACCAGGGGTGTAAACACTTCTCTAGACCTGGGGGACAAATTCTTTGTCATTAAGGTCAAATCATTTTCAGTGTTCAATAACACTTGAATAGTGCTATATAAATGCAATCCACTTACTTACTTACCATTACTAACCAGGAAAAGCAGGTCCACTTCCAGAGGAAGAGCCCCATGAGCCTGTCAGTTAGTTCCACAATATTTGATAAATTGAAAATATCGGTAGGGACTAAAGTTGAATAAAGTTGTTTTTGTTTATTATTTAATTTCATTGACTTATAGTTAGGCTATTTTAAC
This sequence comes from Etroplus canarensis, assembly GCA_015106775.1. Taxonomy (NCBI): domain Eukaryota; kingdom Metazoa; phylum Chordata; class Actinopteri; order Cichliformes; family Cichlidae; genus Etroplus; species Etroplus canarensis. The sequence continues at coordinate 27,884 of VUQH01045311.1, read as the reverse complement.
GTTGTTTTCATTATTGTTTTGTTTTGAGTTTATAATATGCTTACACTGTGTACATTTCTAAGTGATATTTTCTACAAATTAACTGATGCAACAAACCTGGTGCCAGTTTGCATTATTCCTGAACATGAGTGCTAGCTCAGCCATGAGTCTCTGGACAAATAATGAAACTGCTATTTATACTGTGGTTCGCTGTGTGCCCTGTGGTTAGCACTGGAAGCTTTGTAACTAACAGGGTATATATATGCACTCCTGGGATCATGCTCCCTTCTACTGTTTGAATATGCAGTAGCTTTGCTGGGAAATGCATTGGACAAGTAATGGAACCCAAACTCTTTTCAGGACAGAGTGCTTCCCACAACTGTTAAAGTGTAGTGAGCCATACGTCAGGCTAACCAGATGTAATAATGCATTTAACCTGGTTTTAATAAGCAGAATACAGAGAATTACTGAGGTTCACAAATCATAACACTCGCAAATCCAGTGGAATAAATAATCAGCCACACCTATCATAACTTTTTTAATTAGTTCTGTAATCCTGCCCTGAATATACAGTATATGCATAAAGGAGAAAGGAACAATTTACTGATTACATGCAAGGTGGACTTCAGGTGACACGCAAACTGCTCTTCCGGGCCAGTGAGCTTGTTTGATAAATAACATGGATGTCTCCAGGCACAGAACACATTTGAAATGAGGTATAAAAAAAAACCTGAGTAAGTCTGCCCCTGTGTACATCTGTTTATCAGTGAATAGTCAGAGCTAAATGGGGATTTCTGAGTGATATTTACCTTTCTGATGCAGGTTTATTGAGTTAACCTTTAGCTTCCTAAACCAAGGAAGAAATAATTGTTTCTCATCAGTTCAGAGAGCCTGTGTGGTCAAACTAGATAACACTGCTGCACTAAGAGAGAGAAAGGAGGAAATAAGTTCAAGAGTGTTTTTCCTGGTCCCTTGAGAACATCGGTAGCCCAGTAGAGTCAGCATCCTTTCTGTTATGTATTGCATTTACACTACTGACTAAGATTACTTTGTCAAAATATTTAAAAGTAACTAATAACTCTTGTAGTCTCTAAATTTAGTTTTATGTCCAGTATTATTATTATTATCTCTTGTAAATACTCAGACAGCTGGGGTAGGCTCCAGCCCCCAGTCATTTTTCTTTCTTTTTTGTAATTAATTAATTAGAACTCTTTATATTATTATAGAAATCATCTCATTACTTACTTCAGTGAGATGCTTTAGTAGCTAAAGCATTTTAAACTATAGCTGTATATGTAAAAACTGTTCTCCCACAACTGCCTCACACACTATAGTTAATAGAATGACACTAGTGCTTGTATCATAGAGCTCTGTGCTATTAACCTTTCCTCTCCAGGTATCCTTTATTAAGGGCAAAGTGAGCATCCCTCAGCAAAGACATGCCAGTGTTACAGTGTTTTCAGCCATTGTGATTTTAATTAGAGGAATTTGGCCGCAGTCGACACCATTAGATCCTTTCATTTGTAATCTGAGTGAGTTGGCCGGGGTTGACGAGCTGACGTCCAAGACTCAATCGGACTCTTTAACCCCTCTGAGTAGAGAGATTTTGTCTGACTCATCATCTTAGGCAAACAGAGTACTGCAGGAAACATGTTTTAAAGTGCAGAAAGGCAGTGAAATTTGAGGTGGGGGGAAACTGTGATAAATAGTGGACGTATACTTCAAGTTTTTTAAATCTGGTTCAGCTTAAAATACATATTTTTTGTGTCCTAAATATAAGCTGGGTGACAGTTTGAAGAATAAAAATGGAACCCTTTACCCATATTATGAGTAGATCTGGTGGCATTTTGCTGGCATTGCTTGGCTCCATTTTCCCCTTAAAGGCAAGGGCCACTGCAAATCAATGCAAAGTTGTTGGTTGTGATCACTGAGTGGCCCAACATTTTACTGAGATGCTTTATGATGTTTTTTCCTTTAATTTGTTATTGGACTGTACAATAACCTCAAATTTGGAAGGCTTTTCCAGGCACAATAAGTGACAAAATGACAAAAATATGTTTCCCTCTATTAAAATGTCACATTCAGGTGGAAAAATTTAGCCTGTGAAGACTGCATTTAGTCACAGTCAAACAAAAGATCACTGATGAACTGTTAAAACCAGTGGCTTTGAATTAAAAATAAAATAACTGTTATTTTAGTGTGCTTTGTAACAGCCACAGTTCACTCACCTCTTCACTTGTCTGCCAGTGCCACAGTCCCCCATGGTGCTCTGTGCCTGGGCGTGCCATCTAAAGCAAGTGAGAGGCTTTCACCACATGGACCACCTTTATTAAATTATACTCTGGCCCTTCTTGGGTTTGTAATTGCATTTGCCTGGTGCTGTGTATTTAAGAATAGAATGGCCTCTGTCCCTGTGGCCCTCCCCTTACCTGGTTTTCAAGCCTCCTCCGTGGGGAGCAGACCAGCACCAACCCTGGGATAAGGTGTCGTCATGACAACCAGGTGGCAATTGTTGAAGAGAAAAAAGAAAGCCCTGGTGTAGTTCTCCTACTTCTATCTGTGGCTTTGCACTTCCTTTCTGTTGTCTCTTAATGTGCATGAGTCTGTTCAGTTTGGCTTATTTCTTTACATCCCTTTCTCTTTCTCGCCTTCATTTTCTGTTACGTGAGGGACAAAAAATAGCAACAAGTGTTGCTTTGTGCTGTGGCTCCTTGGGAGCACGAAATGAAGGGCTGTTGAATGCGGACTCATATTTCATCCTGTCCATAATTTATGGAGGGACTAGGTCTAGGAAGGGACAGTGCACTAACATGGGAGAATACTTGTCATAAGCATCCCCTAGAGTCTTAAGCAACTGGAGGGGGGCACTGTGCAAATCGATGGTGACACATGCTTTCTGTTAGCTACACAGTGCACTTGATGTCACTTCACCATCATAATCATTGTAGATATGCCCCCATTAAATATTTTCATGTGTCAGTGAGGTTTTGTGGCAATGTTTAGTTGGTTAAAGGGTATTTAAGGCTGCTCATCTAAAAGTAACAGCTAATAGGAGCTTGCAGATTGTAGAACTTGACTTCCTCCAACATGCTCTGATTATAGGGAGACAGCACACATTACTGTGTATGGCATTTGATGATGACATTCATTTGAACTGGGAGTTGCATCAGCTGTGGTGAGTATATGATAAAGCACAACCTGTCTACTAATCACAAATTATAGCCAGCTTCTCCTCCAGCCCTGATCCAGCCCTCTCCATAGAGAAGCAGGGCCAAGGAGAATACTAGCTCCTGCCAAGTCCCCACCACTCCCCACTACAAGGTGCTTATAAATCGACATCCTCACAGATAGGTCAAGGTTTTGATTTGGTCATGACCTTAGTTCATAAATCTGAATGATGTAGGGGCCTTGGTTAAAAGGCTGCTGGCTCAACCCTTAGATGGGACACTCCTCCCTTGCTTTCAGTGTCTTTCTCTCCTTCTCTGAGTCTCTCTCCTTTTCCATCTCTCCCAAACTCACATCCCTTTCTCAGTTCCCACTGCAGTCTCAAGTCCCCCGAGCCTCTATAACAGGCAGCGAGAGAGAGAGAGACAGGGAGAGAGATGGTGAGGGGGTGAAACAGGCAATCAATAAATCAATATGTTTTGTGCCACTAAGCTAGGGTAAGCTCACTCTCTCAAAGCTGCTGGTGCATGTACACACACACATATGCACTCACTTACCATCCCAGCAAATTTCTTTCAACACAAACAAACAAATGAAGGCCCAGGACAGAATGTCCCTTGCCAAAAGACATTTTGTTGTTTAAGGGACTTTCTTTTTTCCCATTCTGTTTCCTGTTTTGGATCATTAAGCCATTGATTTTTATTTCAGCGGGTAAGTGGTGGAGGGGACCCCCTGGGAACTGGCTGAAAACCTCAACAGAGTGGCCCCAGCAGGAGTTTCTCTAGTTGTGACAGGCTGCTCCCTAGGGCCAGTGGGCCCTCTTAACTCTGCAGGGGAGAAACTATCGCCTGAAATCAGTCATTCTGCCTCAGCATTCCCAGGCACTGCTCCATAAGAGTATTCACTTGAATATCTATAGATTTGTTCTTTCAAATGCCTTTGCAACTACTGGAAGTGCTAACTTGTGCATTTAGTCATAGACTTGGATTCGGGTCCTCGTAGAAATTCTTGGAAGTGCACAAACGGTCAGTTCTCTTCATGGATTTTAAGGATGTGAAAGTTGGCTGGAGCATCTGCTTTCCTATCACTAAGTCCAATATTTTTAGGTCCATGGGGGCGGTGAGGATAGAGGAGAGTGCAAGAGAGGTACTGCGAGATACAGTAGCAGCTCTGCCAGACCAAGATTCAGTTGGCCAACAGCCAGGAAGATATTACAGTCAGATATATAGTAACACAGATGGATGCACTCAGCCTAAAGAGGCTGACATATTGGCCAGCACTGTCATAAGAATGACATAATACCCACCCTGACAGGTAATGAAAATAAAGGCTGCTCCACCGCAGAGTTGCATAAGCGCTTTAACTTTAGCTCATACCACGTAAAACATTACTCCTGACATATGGGATATCCCGAGGGAAGTTGGAAGTGGAAGGTGGAGGGCTCACAATTGGAAGGGGTCCCATAACATGCCGGAGATGTAACTCTTGATCTTAGCACTCACAACCACAGCATGCAAAGAGTTCTCCTGTGTGTCTTTTTTTTTATATAGAGATATTATTTTGCATTTCATTAAAATGCATCTCAGTGATTCACTCTGAATCAATATTCTCTCTCCTTCAGAAGATGCATTCATACTGTACATATCCAGTCTGACAACTTTCTTTCTCAGGCACCACAAAACTGTAGCTTCTTCAGTTTAAAGCTGTGCTGGATTTACACTGCTCAGTATGGACAAAAACACCCCGGAGGTGGATAGATCACCTACTTTAGTGAGTCTGTAGTACATCAACACATTTAACACATACACATGTATGTGGTTAAGTTCAGTCTGAAACACATTCCAAGTTCATTTGAGTAATTTAGTGCCAGATTGAAAAGGGGGGTCTATTTCATACGATAAGATAAATCTGAAAAACGGCTGTATTTTGGCTCCGTGCCTACAAAGTCCATCAAAGCATAGGCTGAAATTAACACCAAGGGAGTATGGCATGTGAACAGAAGCTTTTCTGCTAAAAGAACACCAAGTGATGAGATGCATGAAGGGAAATGGTTAGATTTATTCTGTTTAACTTTAGAAAAAAACTGGCACAATTCTCCTTAACAAATTCAATTTCTAAGTAAAAAACATATCTGTCACACTCAGTTGGTTTGTTATGTTGCCTAACTGGCATTACTATAAGTTCAGCTTGCTTACCTTGCAATCTTTCCTTACTTGTGCTTCAGTTAGACTCTATTCTAACATGTCACAGATGAACATTTCAGTGGTTTCCTTACAAAAGTCAAATTTGTTGAGTGACCTACACAAACACGCAAAATAAATATATCTTTATAATTATCCACCAGAAGATCAAGCAGTCATAGAAAATTCCTTAATGTATTCAACTGGGTAATGTTGCATTTTATACCTTATTAATTCAGCAAATTTTGTATTATTTATCTTTATGTCTTGCACTGAAGTCCTTCCATGTCACTTATCTACTCACAGTGCTCTTAATAACCAAGACCACTTCATCCATTAGTTTGGTGGCATAATAAGTAAAATTAAGATACTAAATAATACAAATGAATTAAACCAAACTCTAGCAAAAATGTAGGAAACAAATACTGCCATTTTCCTCACCATTGTTTTCCCCTTTCTTATTCAGGTATTCTCCCTCCTCCTCCTGTCCCTGCCTACCCATGTTTGAAAGGAAAGGCTGGGGATATTTTACAGCTTCAATTTGAAGGAACTTTTCCTTCATTAATAATGAAATTGCATTCCCCTCTTTTCTCCTCTCTCTCACTTCCCTCTGGAACAAACATGGTGTTCGTCTGTTGCTGCTGCTTCAAACTCTCTCTCACACTTAGTTGCTCAAGTCTTCCTCTTATCTTCAGCATAAACCTTCAGTTTGAAGGAGGAAAGAAACAGAGTGGGATGGCAAATAAAAATTGTGTAAATAAAGAAATCTATCAAAATTCTAAAATAGAAAGGAGAAAATTAGGAAGAAACTCTATTTCACATATATTATAACTTAAGCTGTTTTCTTTTTCAGTGCTACATTCACTTTCATGGTCACCATTCCATATTTTCCTTCTTTTCAGCTTTGTTTTTGTCCACATTTTCAGCACAGCGAGTAAGCCTTTGACAATATTACAGAACCACTGAAAAGCGGAAATGATCATTGTGAATGTGGAAATATGTTTATAAAGACCAAACTAAAAAAAGATATTTTGGTCTTTGCATCCTTGAAGTTTCTTCCTGCGTGTGTTTCTAACTGTGTCTATGTGTCTGTGCTCCAGGAGTCTCTCTTGTTGTGAAGACCGAAATCTGTTTACACAGGCACATTATGGGGACTTAAAAACAAGTCCAAATAATGCTACTCTTACAACTACCTTGAAGTTTAACATGAAAACTTGTTTTCAGGTTAAGATAAGTTTAGGTTAGGTAGTAGTTAAAGTAACTGTCCAGCAAGGGAATGAGATGCTTTTTAAAGTAATGGATACATGACTCTGTTTTGCATGTATATGAATTTGTATGAACGTAGGTAGACCTGTGCAGTGCATGCACCATACAGACCTGCATCACTGTTTGCATGTGTCTGTGTGTACTTTATACTGCATTCAGTCATGTGCATGTGCATATTTTTGACTCGTAAGTGAGTGGGAGTGAGAGAACATTCACATCGCCCACCTGGGCTTAGCTTGGAGCCAGCAGAGCTGTCTTACTGAAAAACTCCCTGTTGTTTCTTTGGCGGAGCCTAAGAGGCAGATTTGACTGTATCACTCCCTTCTTTCTCATCCTCCTCCTCCTCCTCCACTCTTAACTCTTCTCTTCTCCCTCACACTGCTCTGCTCCCAACACTCTTCTCTTTCTCTCTTCCTGGCTCTTCTATATTTAATCAGGCAGGGAGTGTGGAATTAGCGATTATTTGACGGAAATATGCAGGCAGAAGAACGTGTGTGTGTGTGTGTGTGTGCATGAAAGACAAGCTGTCGTTTATTTGTCTGAATCCTTTCATACTTTCCTGGCATTTAAGAGCAGTGCAGAGTTTGGAGAGAGTGGGGGAGTATAGAGGTTACATGTTACATAATAAGCCTTGCAGGAGTTTTAGATGGACAATACACCAATGAATTATACCTCTACCTTTTCATTTAAGTCAGCTTTACTCTCATCTCTCCCACTAGCCTCTTTTATCTCCATTCAGACTACACACACACATGTATATATATATATATATACACACATATATATATATATATATATATAGATAGATAGATAGATAGATAGATACAACTAACATGCTTTAACCGTAAATTTACTATTTTACAGTTGAGTTTTATTGTGTCCAATTTAATGTAATGCTAGTTTTAGTCTGACAGAAAGATAGTAACAGCTGGTAAAAGCAATTGTCTTTTACCGCCTTGAGGTAGCTTTTGTTGTGAATTGGTGCTATATAAATAAAATTGATTTGAATTGAATTGAAATTGTGCAAAATTTTTCTTGTGGATGAGTTATAAAGAAATAGTTCTCCAGTAACCATCCATAGATGATGAAATACACTGACCAATGCTTCTAATCATCATGTTTTGTTTATTTTTGGGCAGTTTCTTTGTGAAAAACAACTTAATTGTTGGAAAATCCTTCAGGAATGACTTCATAACTTCAAAATGTTTATTCATTTAAATCTTGATTCTCCCAGTCTCTAGCTTTCATTTTCATATTTTCCTGTGTCTGTGGTCAGAGAAGCCAGTGAAAGATGTGAACTGTATTCCTTAAGCTCCTATAATATCATGGCATTAAGCTCATCATTTTAGAATTGTTGTTTGACAAAATACTTCTACAAAATATGTTTTCCTAGCTTAACTTGATTATATTAAAACTCAAGAAAATGACATATCCTATATGTACTAAACTATCCATATTCATTAATATGGAGTTGCCCCCTGCAGCTATAACAGCTTTCACTCTTCTGGGAAGCCTTTCTACAAGATTTTGGAGTGTGTCTGTGGGAATTTTTGCCCATTCATCCAAGGAGAGCATTTGTGAGGTCAGACACTGATGTTGGACGAGATGGCATGGCTCACAATCTCCAGTCCAATTCATGCCAAAGGTGTTTGATATAGTTGAGGTCAGGAATCGGTGTGGGCCAGTCAAGTTCTTCCACACCAAACTGATCCAACCATGCCTTTATAGAATTTTTCAAAATGTCTTGGTAAGCCGAAGCATTAGGACTTCCCTTCACTGGAACTAAGGGGCCCAGATCATCCAGGAAAAACAACCCCAAGGCATTATCATCTCCTCAACCAAACTACATTTGGCACAGTGCAGTCAGGCCGGTAACATTCTCCTGCAATTCACTAAACCCAGACTCATTCATCAGACTGCCAGCTAGAGAAACATGATTCATTACTCAACGGAACACATTTCCACTGCTCCAGATTGCAGTTGTGTTACACCACTCCATCCAGTGCCTGGCATCGTGTTAGGTGATGTAAGGCTTGCATGCAGCTGCTCAGCCATGGAAATCTATGAAATTAAGCTCCCTGCATTCAGTTTTTGTGCTGATGTTAATACCAGAAGAGGTTTGGAACCCTGCAGGTACTGAGTCAGCAGAACAGTGGCAACTTTTACACACTATGCACCTCAGCACTTGGCAACCCCACTGTGTAATTTTACATAGTCTGCCAATTTGTGGCTGAGTTGCTGTGGTTCCTAAATGCTTCTAATTTACAGTAATACCACTTACAGTTAATTATTGGAATATCTAGAATGGAAGAAATTTCACTAACTGACTTATTGCAACTGTGGCATTCTATTAATGTGCCACAGTCGAATTCAGTGAGCTCTGTAGCAGCACCCGTTCAATTAAATGCAGATTGCATGGCTAGGTGCTTGATTTTAGATACCTGTGGAAGTGGGACTGAATAAAACACCTGAATTTAATGAGTAAGAGGTGTGACCCAATACTTTTGTCTATATAATGTATTATCTCTAGATAGCCTTATTAAACAATATTTTTAGGAGTGTGAAAAAACAGTATGGCCATTTCATCTCTCTCTTTTTTTCTTCGTCTTCCCTCTGGGGTTTCCAGTATTATGGTAACTGACTATTGTGAGTGACAGCTCATTACAACACCGTCTCCTAACCCCTAACCTTATGAGACAGAAGCTACTGTGTGTTTATGGGTTTGTGTGGGCGTGCGTGTTCAGATTTTTCAGTGAACACAGGAGTAGGTTGCATTTCCTTGTCGAGACGCATTGATGGCATGTTTGCCCATGCTGCTATTTGTGTCTATATTTACATTTGCATATGCTGTAAGGTATCTTTCATATGCATAGGCCTTTTAAGTCAGCTCTCACTCTCTTCTTCTCACTCACGCACATACACAGTCTAGTGATATGCAGCTCATGAATACAGTGCTCCCGTAGCAATTATGGGAAACCCACTCATCGTCTCTGTACCTCAGTGATGGCTAGAGAGGAGGACAAAAAAGTTGTGGAGGGATGCAAGTGAAAGCAGTCTGCTCGGTTCAGAAAATGACAGCTTATGTGCTTATTTTTCTTTTTTTTATTCATTAGATAAGTGAAAAGCAAAAACCCAGTTACTGCTCGCTGGTACCAACTATGATTTATGTTCACCTCTGGAAAGAGAAAAGTAGAATTTATGACTTTCTCATCTAGCCTAATCTTCACTATATGCTGCAAAGCCCTAGCAATGCAGTAAGCTTAGAGGGAGAGGGAGAGAGAGGCTGAAAATTGTCCTCTACAATTTCTCTAGTTAGCTCTTTTCTTTTCTTGCTCTCACTTACTTACCAACTCTATCACATTTTGTCCTTGTCGTTTTCTTTCTCCTTGTGCACACTTTCGTACACAAAAGCACAAGCACATACACACAGGTGCACACATGAGCTTTAAACACTTATAATCACACACATGCAGGTGCACTATGCACACAAACTCGCACATACACCAAGAGCTGCTCCGCACCTCAGCAACACCTTTACTTCTCTCACACCAATTTTCTCACACTTTTTCATTCTCCGCATCTTCTCCTTTCTTCTTCTCACTACCTCACTCTGCACCTCCGCCCTCAACCACCTCCACATATGGATCTATTCTTTTTATAGTCAAAGCTATTGTCCCTATGGCAACATCAGAGTTGTTGATTGCCAAGGTGCTGTACATCTAATTATGTAACTATCACAAAAGGTGTGTGCATGCTCTGCAGCCTTTTTGTTTCCCACCTTGGCTCTGTTCTATTAGCAATGCCTCTTTTTGGGATGGATCAAGCCTTGGTGTAATAATCAACCTGTGTTCAGGGCTCAAAAAAGATCTTATGAGTTAGCTGTGATGTTTGTGCCATAAAGCAACAAATGCAACATTTATTGACACTTAAAATAAAATATTTGACATATAAAATATCATTTAAGATTGTGTGTGCATCTCATTCGCGTGAGTCTTTAGTATGTCAGGGCGTAGCTTATGTACAAGTGCATGTCACAAGAGACTATAAAGCTATAACAGGTTCTGACAGGGCAAAATCATCTGGGGGTGCAGATGATGTGCTTTTTCTATCCTGTTACGCTGTGACAACAGAATTCTCAACTGTCGATTCCTATTAAAGTGTTCACAGGAAACATAAACTCTGTCTACTCTCATTCCACATAGATTCTTATCCAGGTAGAGCACTGAAAACATGGAGGAAATAAGGGGGAAACACAGTTTCATGCATTAACGTACTGTGGAAAAAACAGCTTTGACACTCATTTACTCTATTCGACAACAAATTCACACAAGAGAAGAGGAGGGAGAAGAATGAGGGAAAATAGTATAAGAAAAATAAGAACAAGAATAGAAAGAAAAACAGAAAGAAAACTACATTTTCATTTTAACCTCTCATTCAAAATTGCTCCAAAGCCATCCCACTACTGCTAGCATTCAGGCTGCTTGCCAGTGAAAGAAAGAGAAAACAGGAGGAGATAAAAAGAAGAGGTGGGCTGGTGTGAAATGGATCAAACAATGGATGTGAGAAAAGCATCGCTGCTCTCAACCAACTGCAGGCAAAACAGAAAAGGAGTGGAGGAGGAGTGGGGGTGTGCGATAACTTGCAGCTTTTAAAATGTCTGTGTTTTGTAACTAGTTTTTTGACAACAGGTCTTCAGAAAGTTGGGGAAAGAATTTTCAAAGGCAGTTTGAAGAAATTGTCTTTAACCAGGCAGGATGAATCTGCAGATAATTCATTATAAAAAATAGTGAGTGGACCTTAGAGTTTAGATTATTTATTAGACAAGAATGTTGTTCCATGCTCAAGGGTATACTTGACTTGGCTGTTTATATGGGCTTTGCGTGTGTGCTTGTCTGTCATTGTCTGTCTTCATGTTCTATGTATGCTTGAACAGTGTTTAAAAGCCATGTTGATGAAGGAATCAGGGATGATCAGAGGGTTGGACGGGGAGGCTTGCCTTCTTTTGTGATCTCTGTGTGTTTCCCTTTCATCTGCCTTTGCAGAGACATAGTGATCTCCATAGACTCTACTGGGACAGCAGCACCACAGAGCAAGCAGCAGCATATAGAAACAGGCAGGGAAAGATGGTGGCAGCATTTTTCATTTACACGGTAGCTTTAGAGGATTTCTGAGTTATGATAGAAAAGGAGCTTTGTATTAAATTTGCATTTGTTTAGGATCATATTCTGAGGGTGGTCAGGCAATTTAGCTCCTGCCATTCAAGTGGTATTTCAGCTGCAAATGAAAGTGTAACAAGTTCTTACAAACATGGTGCATGTATGTTATTCTTCAGAGAAAGAAAGAACATTTTGGTGCAATGCTTCACGATCTTGTAACATTTCAAACATAATGAAATAGTAAAAATATAATCAATGAGGGCCAGTGTCTCATTTGCCATAGTGGACACTGCTGCCACGTTGTTGTTCTACTTGCCACCTCACCGCTGTGGTGCTACAGCCAAATAAAGCAAGTCTGTGCCAATTCATAATTCATATCTTTTTTCTTAATATTTATTTTGCTCCTGTCCACTCAGGCTGACTGCAGCATGCTACTCAATCCCAGTCCAAACAACTGGGCCAGGCCCCCCTGTTGTCAGAAAATTCCCTTCCCATTCTTGATCTGACGTGAAACAGATTGCCCATCTCAGTTTGTCTGTAAAGATGAAAGGGGATAAAGAAGAAGACAATGCAACAAAAGGAAAGAGATTGTGATGTTTTGCTTTATAGCCCTCTTTACCCTCACACATAGACCCTGATCTCCCTGAAATATGTTTCACTTCAAAAGAGAGGTTTAATGTTTGACCGTATGTCAGAATGAAGAACTACAGGGGGAAAGGAAAGAGGAAAAATACTCAGTAAGATGTACAGACATTAGTGGAGATTAAACCTGAGAGAAAGCCAAGTGTGATTCAAACATTCATCACTTTATAAGCCCTTATCAACACTACTATAGACTATAGACTGACCAGAAAGTTTTTGTCAAACCAGGCCAGGTTCCAGTACAAAATGACTTAGGATCAATTTGAAATTAGTTTGGGTGCAGACACCTAAAAGAGACTGTCATTTGCCAAACACTTATTACAGCTATTTATATCTGTCTACAGCTGCTTTCATTAGATTAAACAGTGATAACATAAACCATACATAACTTTAATGCCTCTCCCTGTCTGTAATATGACTTTGTGGCACATTTATTATTCAATTTCAATGGAGGGTGCAAAGCATGCCTTTGTACCCCTGTAAAACTGAAGCCTGTGGCAACATCAAGTCACAATGCATTTTGGGCATTTCAGGGGCTAGTAGAACATTAAAGTGGCCCTTGTTTGTTTTTAACAGAACAGCTTCTGACAAATGTCTAGTGTGATCTTGTAAAGATCAATACACAGCCTCCTAAGATGGGACACATCTCTACTCCAACTATTCCTAGGTGTTTAAACACTAAAGCACTTTAAGAAAACTCAAATTTGTTAATAGCTTGGTATATAAATGCTGCCCTGGCATTTTTGTCCTTTCTGCAAGATGGCTAAGTAATAGTCTCAAAAACTAAAAAAATGTTTGGAAATCTTTCACACTGACAGGAGAACGAAAATATCACTGTATGTCAAACATCGCTTACAGATTTGTCTTGTTGCTGCCATTTCACTACCCAAGCTTTTTGAAAATACTGCCGCTGACGTCTGCTCTAGAGGTAGCAACTATGTCACTGTTAGAATTTGTGTTCTTTCTGTAGGTTTTGAGTCCCTTAAAGAAAATGCCACACTAATATCATCATATGTTACTTAGGAGGTAGTTTTTTGGGTGACTTCAATTTAGATTAGCTCTCTTATAAAGAGCAGTTTTGTTCCTCAAGACATCAGTAACCATTGCTCAATTGCATGTGTTAAGAAAATAACTCACAACCACCAGACTAGACCAAGTTTAATTTAAAAAAAGGAATTTTAATTATTTTCTTCTTCTTCTTCTTTCTTCTTCAGTTAGAAGTCACCGCAGCAGGTTATTTGCTTCCATTTGAAATATTTTTAACTGACTTGTGGCACTCTGACCTGAAACAAATTGAAAATACAGCTTTGACCCCCCCCCCCCCAGCGTTTAATTGTTTTGGTACATTTTTTAAAATGCGCTTAACATGTGAGTGCTCTATTTTTTTTTTAACTTTATTTTATTTTATTTTATTTTATTATTTTAAAATCATGATTCTGATCCACCAAACATTTCCAAGGCTCTTACTGACAGACATACAGCTCAGAATAGCCAGAATAACTAAAACCCCCAGTCATCAGACTGATGATTGGCAGTTAATTTACAAAAATTTATACAGTAATTAGAATAACAGAAACAGACATAGAAATTGCTACTTGTCCTTACCAGAGGTATTTGTAACAAGCAAATACAACTTCCTGTTTCCCCCAACCAAAAATTTGTTTTGAAAACCAGCCCATGGCAAACCTTTAGAAAAAATCAGTCAAATGTAGGCTCTTTACTGGAGGTTGTCATCCATATATTTCAGTCTTTGGAAATACATGTTCTTTGATATTCATAAAGTGAGGTTCACAGTAAACTGGTCAGTTTAAACCCCAAAAATCTGAGGGTTAAGTTCATTTAACTTTATGTTAGCGCTAAATTAAACACTGCTCCTCTAGCTCAGAATTTTTACTTATCACTTGTAACAGGTAAAAGCCTAAAAAATCTGGAAGTCTGCACAGGTTTTTCCTTTACGTAAAGGTTGCAGTTCACATGACTTAAATCACTACTATCCTATATCAAACTTGTCTTGCTTAGCAAGAACCTTTGACTCTTTCTGGAGTCAACATTTCACAAACAGAGAAACCAGAAATTCTATCATGTCACAGTAGTAATAGCAGCTGCATTATGCGTACTCAAAAATATCACTGAAACCCTTGAAAAACACCTGAAAAACTCATACTGTGCTTTTCTTCAGCCTATCCAGAGCATTTGATTTAGTAGATCACAATATTCTACTGAAAAAGCTCTGCCTGGTCTAATTAATTAAATTGTTTTATGGCTTTATCTTTCTGACAGAACTCAGAATGTAGTTTCCAAAGGTTTCCCCTTGCCATTAGCACAGGTGTTCCACTGGGATGCGTTCTTGGACCTCTTTTGTTCACTATGTACTTAAACATATCTGCCACCCAAAAGTGTACTGTACGTTTTGACACTAATGATTCTGTTTTCTATGCCAGTGGTTCGTCTGTTAATCAAGCCACACAAATCTAAAGGCTACTTTTGATACATTTCAGATTCTGTCATCAAACATAAACCTGTTTTAAATTCTAAATCTAGGTATGTGCTACTGACAAGGTTCCCAAGAAGTCTGTTGATGCCCAAACACTTCATACTGATCAAAAGAAACTGTTGATTAGTATAAATACTCAGGACTCTGGCTGGATGCTAGACTCACTTTTAAGATCCAAGTAGAACACATCTCAAGACAACTGAATGTGAAAATTTGGACTTTTGTACAGAAACAATCGTGTACCACTATCCTTTTCATAAGATCTTTGTACATTTTGTCTGCACTTGATTATGTTGAGTTTACATGCATGCTTCCCCCTCCACCTTGAACCATGTGATTTTGTTAATCACAATGCACTGCATTTTATCACAGGTGATACTTTTCTTATCTTATTTGAAAAGGTGGGATGGCTCTCCTTGAAAAATAAAAGGGAACAGCACTGCATGACATTTATTTATAAGGCTCTACTTTTAACATTATCCAGTTAGCTTTTCTCCTTTTTAAATACAATGCTTAAAATGTTCAGTCAAAGGACATTCCAACATTAGCTGTAATTTTTATCCACATTGAAACTGGAAAAACTTGGTTTAAATATTTTGCTTGCTACAAATGGAATGAGGTGCAGAATGAGAACATTTAGTTTCATTTTTATTCCAAATTTTTAAAAGGTTATATTCATCAGCAGTCACTGTTGCACACTCTAAAAATTATATTTTTTATTTCTTGTATTATTTGTCTGCCTATTTTCAAGTTGTATTTTTGTACACAGGTTTCTCTTGAAAAAGAGATCCAGACCTTAATGAGACAATCTGTTTAAATAAAGGATTTTATTATTAATATAATTATTAAATAAACTGAATTTTCTACTGGGAAAAACACTGTTCACCAACACTAAAATGTCATCTTGTTTGTGAAGCATGGTGGAGGGATCACCATTTTTTGGAGCTGCTTTCCTACCTCAGGGCCTGGAAATCATAACAATGAATTCAAAGCTATATCAAGAGATTTCACAGGAAATGTCAGGGCAGCAGTTAATGACCTAAAGCTTAGGAGAGGCTGAGTGATACAACACTACAGTGATCCAGAGCACATGAGAAAATTCAACAACTGAATGGTTGAAAAAGCAGGAAAATCAGCCTTGGGGATGCAGAAGTCATAGCCCTGACCTCAACCAAACTAAGATGTTGTGGTATGACCTTAAGAGGGACGTTCACTCAAGGCATTCTACAAATATTGATGTGCTGAAACAGTTTTAAGGGAGGCATGGTCCAAAATTCCTCCTCATCACTGTATAAGTCTTTTAAGCAACTACAGGAAAATTCAGATGGGATTCTTCCTACTAAAGGTTGTGGGAGTCACTAAATTCAAGAGTTTAACACTAACGTTTAATAATTTTTTTTCTTGCAACTTAAAAAACTCCTAGCTCCTTCTGCTGAATGACATTTGAAGGTAAAACATTTGGAACCAAGATTAGCCTGTGCACTTGCAAATTTGGTTATTCTTTTAGTAACTGACTGGCTTTTAGTCAACACATCTCATGCCATGACAAGTTTATGCCAGTTTCAGTGGTCACATGAAAATGGTAATAGTTGTCTGTGAGATCATTTTTTTTCTTTAAGTGTTATACAATATTTATGACTCAAGAACAAAATCACATGTACTATACTGAATTTCAAATGTAAATTGTTGTGAATTCAGTGCTTTTAAAATAGGTTGTGACCCCATGTAAAATCTATTACACACCTACTTAATGCTTCTTGTCAAGCTAGCCTTGCCACTGAGGGTGTATTTTGTCTCTATTGAGAGCCCAGTTTCCCAAAAGCATCTCAGGGTTATAACCATATTTGTTCAGCTAATGTTTCCATTGGCATGTTTCCATCCCAAGATGAGTGTTGTGCATGCTGAGATACTTTGGAAAGCAGGTCCAGGTCGAGTGCCAGTGGTTCATTTGACATGAATATCAGCATTCGGTTACAGTTAGATTCAGCGGTATTGCTACTGAAGAGAATTTCAACATTCAGACCGGCTTCTTTTTAGATACTTGCTTTTATGTGTACTGCACTTAAGAATCACTAAATATATGTATAAACAGAGAGCAAAGGAACCCCAAACATCTGCACATTCAGTCAAAATTAAAACAAGTGGAATGTAAAAAGAAAAAGGCGCTCAGCTACAAAATGTAAAATAGAGCAAGTTTGGACAATAGTAGAGGAGGAATATTACGAGCAGCCTTCCTTGCTTCCCTGGGAGAGTTTCATGGAGTGCTTTCTCACTGTGATAATGAAATGACCTGGCCTGCACTGCTCTACTCTCTCTCAAAAACACATCTGCTAGACGAGGGTGAAAATGAGAAAATCCTACCTCCTCTCCCGAGTTTCGTAAAGCATACTTTCAATATTCTTTTTCACAGAGTGATGGGAGTGTGAGTGACTGTGGACTTTTGTGTCCTTGTGAGCGTTGTGTATTAATGTAGCTCTGTGTGCATGCATTTTTGTGTGTGTATGTGTGAGCGTGAGGCTTTTAGATGCTGGCACTGCCTTGAGCAACTTGTAATAATCTGTATTTGAAGTGCATTTGACATAACAAGGTGCCATAAATAAATTCAGTGGGAAGAAATCCCATAGAGTTGTCATCATAATATAGTTTTTATAACTTCATTTTTGTGGTTTGTACACAGTGAAATCGATACAATAAGCAAAAAAACTCAGATCAAGGACTTCAGCTTTGTCCCTTTTCAGGGTAGAACCCAATAAGGCAAAACTAGAATCCCACACTGTTTGGAGGTAATCTTATGGGCCTTACTAGACATTCAGGCCTTACCAGACTGATTCAGAAGAATGACTCACCAGTTTGGTTAAACACAGACTACATGCAGACCATGTATTCCCTCAGCTTCTAGTTAACAGGGAATCTATGGCAGCACTGAGGCAGAGCGCTGTCATTGAGTTACATAATCAACAGAGGAGTGCAGCAAGAATGTGTGTGTGAGTGTGTGCGCCCTCATGCATTTGTGTAGCTGCAATTGCTCTTGAGCTGTCGATCATGTGGTACACATGAAGGCCACTCTCAACACAAGGCTGCTGAGGTGGACTTTCAGCAAGAATGGAGCTTAGTGCGTGGGTGTGTGTGTCTGTGTGCATGGATTCACTGGTGTAAAGGCAAATACAAGGAAGACTGGGCAACTGCACTTACAAGGCTGAAGAGAGAAAGCAAACTGCAAACAAGGTATTAGGTGTGCATGCTGTGAGATGAGCCAATTTAGGCACTGCACATGTTGACTCACAAGGCTGCATTTACATATCTATTGTGTGTATGCGCACTTATTTATTTCCTGATCCGTGCATGCTTGGGTGCGTAGGTCTAATTGTGATGTTTCATGTTTGTCTATGAGCCATGAGTCATGTGAGCTTACACACTTATTCCTATGTTTGTCTGTATATGTATGTATGGATTTCAGTTCCTTTTATGTAGATGAGGGTTTTTTTTACACTGGCAGTAGGCTAAAGAGAGATTCTACTGCTCAATGCTGCCATCTGGCTTTAGCTAGCACCACCACAGACATCCTAGGGGAGCTATCCGTGCAAATCAGCGTCTGGTTTTAACAACTGTTTTGGGATCAGTTGTCCAGTGGGTTGGTGCTAACTCACCCTATTATGAGCAGGGTGATAAAGCTGACCTTGAAGCAGTTTATGGGCCTGGAGTAATGGAAGCCACTGATAGAGAGAGCCCATGAAACAGCACTCAGCTTTCAGTGACCAAAGAAAATAATGGTTTAACCACTTAACATTATTTTGAACGGTATCTAAAAATTTATGAGTGAGCATTTTGCGTGTGGGTGCTCAACTGGCAATGAGTGATTAAGGAATTCACCGATTAACCTGTGTTGACTGGATTTTGCATTTTAAGAATGAGGAATTACAGTTTTATTAAACTTTAATCTTTTATATGTTATTGCATATTTAAACACTGTATATTATGTCTCGGTGCCCAAATAGTTTTTGTACTATCTCTGCAATGTAAGTGCATAGTTAAATTAAAAGCAAAAACCTCAGTGGGTTAATGTCATCATATACCATGCAGGTTAAAACCAGCACTCACATGCACAACTAGTTGAGGTGGAACACAATTACGTCAGACTGAGGCCACAACATTTGTATGGGTCATAGTAAAAGTGTTCATATGTATGCAGGTTTATAGGCCCCCTGGGAGCATTGGGCTGACCTTGTCCCATACGCTGATCTATGTCCTCATCTCCCCCTACGTCCTCTTTTCCTTATTCCTCCCCCCATCTCTCCTCTTTCCTATCCCACTTCCTTTTATATCACTACATTCCTCTCTCCTTAACCCCCCACCCCATTCTTTTTTTAGTTTTTCTCACCCAGTTTGATTTCACCCTTCCTGTGAGCGCTTGTTTTCCTAACACTTTTTTCATTCACATAATCTCACTTTTACTCATTTTTAACTCCCCTTTTTTTCCATTCCCCATTTTCTTTATCCCCTCTCGTCCTTTTTCCATATCAACAGCCAGTCTGATAAATAATGCATCACAGCACATTAAAAACATTAGCGGGGTTCTCTTGGCTGTCAAAGAGAGGGAGGAGACGAGGGAGATGAGGGAATGGGTAACTCAAGTGTTGTGGAGAATGATGTGATTTAATATTAGCAGCTGAAAAGCACCAGTAAAGGGTGAAGGTCCGAGCATTAATTGTGTTTGTGCCATGTCCTCGTGTCCTCACACGCAAAGTTTTTTGCCTTTGGTGAATTATCTGAAAGCTTGCAGATTCATAAGGATGATGGCTGTATCAGCAAACTCAAAAGAAAAGATTTAATGATATTTTGCAAAACACTGATTCTGCATCACACAGAACCTTGACCTTTCACTTCTCCCTTTCATTCCTCGCATTCCCTATCTTCTCCTCTCTTCTCTCCTTTTTCTCCCCTTGTCTCTCCTCTCCTCTCCTCTCCTCTCCTCTCTGCCTTTCCTTCTATTCCTCCTGGCAGTGTGGCGATTGGCATTATTAAAAATTGATTGGTGGCGAGCGTTTAGCAGGGTGGCGAGGCGGAGAGGGAAATTTTGACAGACAGGAGTGAAATGAAAGGAGGGCCTCGGCGGACACAGTGTGGAAAGGTCTCAGTGGGGGACAGAGTGTGTATATGTGTATGTGTGCATGCACTAGTGTGTGAGGTTAAAAGAAGACTGTGCAAGAACAATTTGCAATCAAGTATTAGAGTTTGAAAACTCATCTAATATACTATTCTTACTGTATGTGCTGATTTTTCTGTATGCACATATGCTTCCAATATAATGTGACAACACAAAGTCCACATAGACAACATTATGGTAGCACATCAAGCCTCCAGAGGCTTACACAAATATACACATTCACAGTAGCTTTGTTGACCCAGTGTTACCTTACCACCATCCTTCCTCCATCCCTCTTTCTATCTTTCCCTTTACCCCTCTGCTTATCCCCCCTTTCCAACCCTTCTCTCTCCTTTCATCTCAGATCAAATAATATTCCAACCCATATTCCCAACTAGCTATTCCCCCAATGGCTGTAAGTGCTACAGTTTTGGAGATTTTCAATACATTTTTACCCTCAATTTCTGCTGAGTGATTCTAAAAACCTTTTTTTTAAAAGGGGGAGAGGATAAAAGCATGTGCCATTACATGATGCTAACTGTGTTCTTTGTCTCTTGCTTTCTTCTTTCTCTTTGCTTCTAATTCTATCTCTGTCACAGATGAACAGACCGATCCAGGTGAAGCCAGCAGACAGTGAGAGTCGAGGAGGTACTGTATGCCCCTTTTTGCTGCTTTTTCTTCCCCTCTTTCTTGCAACATTCCTTCCCTCGACTTACTTTCTTTGTTCTAGCCCTACAAGCATGTTGCCTGTGCATATCAGCCTCACCATTATCTGTCCTATTAAACGATGCCCTGTACCTCGACACAGGCTGACAGCGCGGCCCGGCCAGACCCTCCAGTTTTCAGAACACATTATGTAAACAGCACTCTTCCTGGCCAGCACAGCCTCTAGCTCCTTTCTTGAAGCCTTGTGATATGCACTGATGCATGCACATGCACATATACATACAAAGAAACACGTGTGACTTGTCATTCTTGAGGGGGAAACAGGTCACTTTGTTTGTCAAACACCAATGCAAACAAAGCAAATCCTATTTGACTAATGTCACAAGCTTGTGTCAGCCAAATGAACTGCAAATTTAAGTGACAGAGCTGTGTGAATGAAAGTGAATTCTGGTCTAGTATTTTGTACGCAGCATGCCATATTGACAGCTAAGGCCACTTAAAGCGAATTTTCTGTGTCTAGACAAGTAGTGACCTGCTCCTGACATCAATCAATGGACTTTCCAAGAGAAGATTGATGTAGTTTGACCAATTTTGGCTGAAGTCTTTCAAACTTTCCAGTTTTTAATATATCTGGCACTAGAATGATTCTCTAGCCACGAGAAAGATGGAAAGAGTGAAGGAAAAAAGGGGGATGAGATGAGGTATGCAAGGAGTTGGTTGATAAGGTTGATAAGCAGTGGAAGCATAAGGACTGAAAGAGAGGTGTTAGCTTGTAAAAAAAAAAACTGCAAGGAAATGAAATAATCTGTGAAACTTCCTCATCTATTTAGTTTGGTGGTTCTCTTGAGAATGATTGATGGAAATGGGAGTAAAGCGGCAACACTGAAAATGAGGAAGGTGAAGGCAGTGCAAGACATCCATATTTGTCCCTCTTATCTATTCCCCTACACCTCAGATTTTCCAGGAATTTTCCTTACTTCTTGATCCCACACAGTAAAGCAAAGCCACTCGATATAGTGCCAGGGTGTTGCAATTCTTGTTGGTGGTGGAATAAATCATATTTCCTTAATGAACACATGAATAAGTAAATATAAAAAATACTGCCAATATTACTATATAGTAATCACGTTTCTTACAATATAAATAAAACTATTATATATAATAAATCTGAGTTGACAGACCGTATTTTATAGTTTTATAATAGTAAATATTTTTACCTATCTGGAATCACTTCACTGAAAATTGATTAAGGGACTCTTTGGTGGAAGTGCTTACAAATCAAAGACATCTGAAAACTGGCATGGATCCCCAGCAAGGCACTTCTTATTCCAATGGTGCCACACAAAACAGCAGGTTTGGAGCCACTGATTTAATGCTCTGTGTTTTAAAAGCTTTCATATGTTTTAATGGAAAATCGAAATTTAAAAACTATAACTTTATAGTAAAATAAATTCAGTGGAATAAGAAGTACATTTCATCTTCAAAAATCATTTAACTATAAAGTAGCAAAAAAGAAAATATTCACATAAACCTAAACCTTGTTTAATCAAGTAGAGTACTAATTTGCAGAAGCTGTTTTTAGAGATAAGAATTATAATAAGAGGCCGTTTTCACACATGCCCTGCAGCCTCAAACTTTTCTGTACATTACTCGATAGACCTGAATGTGCGAATGCAAATGTCCCACATAGCTGGATCCAACATTAAACAGTGCTTAACCTGCCAGCTTCCTAGTACAAAGTTGGCATTATGACCAGTTGGACTAATGTTCCTGGAAAAGGGCAGCTATTTGTTCAGTGAATTCACAACTAGCAAGTGCCTACCATGTATATGCTCTAACCTGGCCTTTCCCTAACCTAAACTAAACAGAGTGTAACAGAAGGTACACTATGTGCATAAAAGTAAATTGGACCACACCTCTTAATGACTGAATTCCAGTATTTCATTTGGCCCCATTATCACAAGCATATAAAATCAAACACCTAGCCATACAGTCAGCATTAGGTTGTTCTAAAGACCTCACTGATTTGAAGTGTGGTACTGTAATAGGATACCACCTTAGGAAAGAATCAGTTGATGATTTTTTTCTTTCTATATATTCCACGATCAACTGTAAGTGGTATCATCATAAAGCAGAAGCATTTAGAAACCACAACGACTCAGCCACAAAGCAGCAGGCCACGTTAAGTTATGGATCGTTGAGTACTGAGGTTCATAGTACCTAAAAGTCGCCAACCCTCTGCTGACTCGACTGCAAAGTTTCAGACCTCCTCTGGCACTAACATCAGCACAAAAACTGTGCACCAGGAGTTTAATGGCATAGGTTTCCATGGCCGAGCAGATACATGCAAACTACCAAGCACAGTGCTAAGCATTGGATAGAGTGGCGTAAAGTACAGCACCGCTGGACTCTGGAGCAGTGGAAACGTGTTCTGTGGAGTGATGAATCGTGCACTACACTCTTGTAAACACTCTATCTGGCAGTCTGATGAACCAGTCTGGGTTTGGTGAATTCCAAGAGAATGTTACTGACCTGACTGCATTGTGCCAATTATAAAGTTTAGTGGAAGAGGGATAATGCTATGGGGTTGTTTTTCTAGGGTTGGCCTGGGCCTCTTAGTTCCAATGAAGGAAAATATTAATTCTTCAGTTTACCAAGACTTTTTGGACATTGTGAGAACAGTTTAGGTAAGGTGGCCCGATACTTGTCCATATAGCTTATCTCCTATAGTATGTGAGAAAAGTAAACTGTGGACATGTCCCAACCTGATTATCCTAACATTTTCCAGAGTTCATATGTGAAAACATATTTAGTGAGGGCTCTGTGAAACTGAATAAAAGAAAACTAGGAATGCTGCTAAGTGTGGCAAAATCAATAATGAAATTGGAAACTAATACTTTTTTATGTATCCTGGTAGTACTACTGTAATATTTAGAACCAACTAAATATTACAGGAGAGGGAGATCAGGGAGACCTATTGTCATGTACTGCCTGTGTGTGAGAGCGAGAGCTTTACATCGTTGCTGAGACTCTGGTGTATATTGATTTGTTCTCTTGCTGAATATGAGTGTGTGTGTGTGTGTGAGTGTGTGTGTGTTAATTCCTTTCACAAAGAGAGATGTAATGTTTATTGGTGGCTTCCCTGGAGAATTGTTGGCCACCAGCAAGGTGTGTACTATGAACGTGTATGTGTCTAAGAAGATGAGGGGAGGGGGCAAACATTTCAAGATTTGTGAGTGCATGTCTGTGCATATGTGTGTCCACCTATGACGTGTGCTACACTCTTGTAAACACTCACCATCCCACCCTCCTCCCTCCCCAGTGCAAGGCCAGAGCGCAGATTAGTCTTGTTGACTCGGCAAGGACACCCTGTCAGGCACAAGCAGTGGGGAACGGACCCTCAACATGCATGCATGCACACTCACGCACTCGCAGATACCCACACCTACACACACATTAATTTGCAGAGCACATTCAGAGGCGATTGCACTGAGGCTCATTAATTTCCAAACATATACATCCATTACCGCAAGGCTCAGATGTAATGTAGGAACAGATGACAGCCTGCACATCAACACATCTGCTACTGTTGGGTTCTAACACACTTTCACTGTCTGCTTCACAATTCTCCTCAACCACTTACTCAGCAACTCAACTACACTATCATGTGCTGACACTAATGAACTGATACTGGACCTTGGTGTCTCCATATTTTTTATTAAATATATTTTTTATTTTTATTATATATTTTATTAAAACCCCTGTATGACCCAATTCCAAAAAGGTTGGGACACTGCGTAAAATATAAATAAAAATAAAATGCAATGATTTGCAAATCTTATAAATGAATATTTTATTCACAAAAGAACATAGAAAACAGATCAAATGTTTAAAGTGA
Source organism: Etroplus canarensis (assembly GCA_015106775.1). NCBI lineage: Eukaryota > Metazoa > Chordata > Actinopteri > Cichliformes > Cichlidae > Etroplus > Etroplus canarensis. The sequence continues at coordinate 3,295 of VUQH01045311.1, read as the reverse complement.
GACATTTTACTATTTCATGAAAAATACTAGCTCATCTTGAATTTTCTTGAATTTGATGGCAGCAGTGTGTCTCAAAGAAGCTGGCCTAAGGCCTTGTTTACCTCTGTGTAGCATCCCCTCTTCTTTTAACAAAAGGCCATAAATGTATGGGAACTGAGAAGACCAGCTGCTGGACCTTTGGGAGAGAAACATTGTCCTGATATGGAATTCCAGTTGCTCGACAGTCCTGGGTCATCCTTGTCGTATTTTGCATTTCATAATGCAATGTTTTCAGTTGGTGAAAGGTCTGGACAGCAGGCAAGCCTCTTCTACTATGAAGCCATGCTGGTGGAATAGCTCCAGTATATGGTTTAGCATTGCCATGCTGAAACATTCAAGGCCTTCCCTGAAAAAGATATCATCTGGAGGGGAGCATACATTGCTCTAAAAGCTGTACACACCTTTCAGCATTGATGATGCAAGTTGCCAGAACCATAGGCACCCCATACCACCAGAGATACATGCTTTTGAACTGAGCACTGATAAGAAACCAGATGGTCCCTCTCCCTTTAGTCCAGACGATGTGATGTCCGTGATTTCCAAAAAGAATTTCAAATTTCATTTACCTGAACACAGAATAGTTTTCCACTTTGCCTCAGTCCATTTTAAAGGAGTTTTGGCCCAGAGAAGACAGCAGCGTCTCTGGATCATGTTCACGTATGGCCTCTTCCTTGTGTGATAGAGCTTTAACCTGCATTTGTGGATGGCACAGCTAACTGTGTTTACAGACAGTGATTTCTGGAAGTGTTCCTGAGCCCATGCAGTGATTTTCATGACACAATCATGCCTGTATGCAATGCAATGCCGCCTGAGGGCCCAAAGAGCATGAGCATCCAGTATTGATTTTAAGCCATGTCCCTTACTCACAGAGATGTCTCCAAATTCTCTGAATCTTTTGATGATATTATGGAATATTCAAGGTCTTTGCATTTTTTGGCAGAGGGATATTATTCTGAAATTTGTCCACAATTTGTAGACACAGTTTCCCACACATTGCTGAATCTCTGCCCATCTTTATTTCTCAGATTCTGTCTCACTAAGGTGCTCTTTTTATACCCAATCACATTACTGGCCTGTTGCCAATTAACTTCATTAGTTCCAACACGTTCCTCCAGCTGTTTATTTTTAGTACCACTTACTTTAAAAGCCTTTCGTTGCCCTTGTCCTATCTTTTTTGAAATGTGGCTGCCATCAAATTCAAGATGAGCTAGTATTTTCATGAAATTACTTTCAACATTTAATGATTTTTATATTCTTTTGTGAATAAAATGTTGGTATATGAGATTTGCAGATCAGTGCATTGTGTTTTTATTTAGATTTTATGCAGTGCCCCAACCTTTTTGGAATCAGGTTTGTATTTGACTGCATGTGAGTTTGTTTGTGAAGAAAATGATGGTGGAAAAAAGTCTTATGAGTTACTTGAGGCCCAGAGTGACTTTTTGCTGAAGAAGAGGGCAACAGTTAATATATGCAAACAGGCTATGGCTGCATGCTCGTAAATGAGAATTAGACCGATAAATATATTAAGCCTTCGATGTGAGAACTGATACATTATTTTCCTAATGCTTTACCTGATGTAACCCTATAGTGAAAATAGGTTTTGCCATTTTGAAGGTAGTTAACAATCCATTTCTGTGGAGTCAGTATAAATTTTGACTTAGGCATATTACTTACTGTTTCTGTAATAATAATGACAACATATATGTTCCCTGGCAAGACTAGGGAACTGACCTTAGTTAAATTTTAATCATGTTCTGACCTGAGGACAGGCACACCCACACAGCTGCCTTCTCTCACTTCTGACACCTGTGACAGGCACAGTTCCTTGCCTATAGGTTACAATTTTAAATGACTGATTTTGTGGGGAAAAAAAATGTCAGCCTGATGTGACAAGCAAGACCCATGCATTGTCACACTGTCATTTTGAGTTTCTATCATGTCGTACCATTTCATATCTGACAAAAAACATCTGATGAAAAAGCTTCCAGAATGCTGTGTACAGGATGTTGTCTCACCAAACATTATATATTTACATTTATGCAAACATAAAATATGATACAAGACGATTATCACCTGTTGGCTGATAAGAAATTCCCCTGTACTATATACACAACTAACACTCAACAGGGACAGCATTTTATTATTGATATCATTCATATTATGGTTTTAGTAGGATGGCGTGTTGCGAAGTCCTCAGTGTGATCCCCTTCCAAAGTGGAAATACAGAGTAAGACTTAGTGGTGAAGTGCCGCTGACTGCTACAAGTAAATAAACAGAAACTGAAGTAATTTAAATTGTCACAAAATTGAATGATGAATTACATTTTTAAAGGTCCATTTTAGCAATATGTTCATATCTGCCATTGCAAGACACTGCTACAGCATAGAAATCTTCCAAAAAAACAGCCAAGGTTATAATAGTTAACTAAAACAAGGTGTGATTAAAAAAACATTTAAAAACAGAACTAAAAAATTAAATCTTAGAGTAACTGAAATGATTTTTGGAACTGAATTTATACTGATTTATGAACATAACCACCAAAATGAGGTTTTAGGTCATGTTTTAGACTCTGGATGACTATAAGTCAACCCTCTTCTCAAAGCATTGTGTTTGCAATTCTAATAATTCTAACTAACAATAATTATAATTACAATTGTATTGTAATACCTATTGTGATTTTTCTGACTCTTGCCCATTACAAATACACTTCATATAAAATGTTTTAAAAGACTAAAGCTAACACAGAAAATAATAAAAACTAAAAGTTTTTGAGAAATAAAAGCTACACTGAAAAGCTACATTGAAACAAGCAAACCCACTCTGGAAACTGTGACTAAATTGAACTGAAAACAAAACCTCAAAAGAAATGAAACTGAAAGATGAAAATACAGTAAATAAGAAAAAACTATAAACCAGCCACAGGGGCCCACAAGCCAGCGTAGTCCTAGTGCCGGTCCCAAGCCCGGGTAAATGGTGAGGGTTGCGTCAGGAAGGGCATCCGGCGTAAAAACTTTGCCAAATCAAATATGCGGATTCATAACACGACTTCCATACCGGATCGGCCGCGGCCCGGGTTAACAACGACCGCCTCCGGTGCCGTTAGCCAACAGGGTGCCAGTGGAAACTATGCTACTGTTGGCCGAAGACCAAGGAGGGGGAGAGGGGGAAAGCGTGTTAGGAGGCAGAGAGAGAGAAGGAAAGGTAGGCGGGTGGAGGTGAGAGTAGGGACTTTAAATGTAGGGACTATGACTGGTAA